>JACXVL010000035.1:165978-306441 GCA_014898675.1 Athelia sp. TMB
GCGCCGTTTCGGCGACCTCGATGGCTATGCCGTCCTCGTGCGATCTGGGATCGCCGGTGAAGATGGACACGACGAGAGCCATGGACTCCATGTCGAGCTGGGACGATTACGAGGACGCCGATGGCGACGACGAGTCCTCAATACACCACTCCATGGCCACCGACCGGGCGGCATTCGATGACGAGTATGATGTCGAAGATATGGTGATCTCTCCGGACACGCACTTCTGGATGGAGCCTTCGCAGGCCCCCGCAACTCCTCCAGAGCGCCCGCCTGCTCCCACCTTCGCGCACTTTGCGGACTCTTCGTCTTCTTCCAATACGTCCGCGTCCGCAACGTCCCCGCCCACGTCCCCGAAAAGGTCAAACGACGAGAAGCTAAAGGCCAGTGGCCTCTTCAACTCCATCAAATTTGCATTTCCGCGCTCTCCACGCGCGATGGCCGGGTCCATATCGAATGAATCCTCCCTATCCGACGCTGGAGGAGTCACGAACGCTAGCACGTTCGTCCCGCTGCCGCACCTCCAGCGTGCCACTTCGCCCACCACCACGGCGTGGCACTTGCGGTCACCAAAACCCTCCCAGCCCATCAACATCCCCGTGACGCCGAACAACCGACAGGACGCGCGCGTGCTGCGCTCCAGTCGTCGATGGTTCTCGCCGGTGAAGCTGTTCGCTGGTGTATGACTGCCATGAAATCTACGCCGCCCGGGTCGCTTGTCCTGTATATTTGCATTTTCTTTTGGGCCTGCATTCATCATCAGTCACCTCATCCACGCATAGCATAGCATACCTTCTGCATTACCCACCACTCCCCATCGCACCACGCATCGCATTTACATTTATTTATCCCCTTTGCTTCTCTACACACCCCATCGTCGACGGGTCTTCTCTTGTTCCTTGTAGCAAGTATTGTATTAGTACCCGGAGTACCACGACACTGTGATGTCTATCACAACGATGCACCATGACACGAATAAAAATGCAAATTCACGTCACACCATAGATTCGGAAGTCTTATGTCCACCAAGAAGGAACCCGCTTGAGCTTGGAGATGAAGACAATCGCGAGATGGACGACGAAAACAAATTAATTCCCGAATTATGAGGCTGTATGAAACGAACCAGCACTGTCTACGTCCGCAAGTCCGCCATGCGTCTACCCCTCGCCCGCTCGACTGCTTCCCTGGACTGGATAGGTTCGCCCTTGAATGTCCTCCGGCCCTTCCCTCCAATACCATCTCCCATATACGCCGGCTGGTTGCCCGAATGCAAGATCCTGAACAGCGCCTTGATGACATTGATTGGGTTACGGCTGCCCCACACCTTTGCGCTGACATCCTTGATGCCCGCCGCCTTCAAGACTTGGTGAATCTTCGGGTTGCACTGCAGCCCGAACCCGACGGGCCGTGGTCGCAGGATGATCTTGGTCGAGCCCATCTTCGTTGACATCTCCCCGAATATCGTACGCTTCTCGAAGCGTTCGACGCGGTCCATGCTCCGCACGGCCTGAATGAGCGCCTTCTCCTTCGCCCTCTGCGGGTCCATCAAGTCCTTCCCCTCGCCGTAGCCTACTAACCCGTCCCCATTTCCGACTACGATGAGTTGGTGCATGCGATGGATTTTGCCCTTCCCCGTCTGTTTGGTGATACGTCGTCCGAACAGTGGGAATTGGTAGAGGTTGTTGATCTCGCCAGGGGTGAGCGGGAGGTGCTGCTTCAAGTCCACGTCCGCACTATTTATTTGCTGCATCTCGTCTTCGCCATCTGCTGCCTTCTGTGCTGATGCACTGGGGCGCGGCTCCTCGTTGGGAGGAAGCGGTGCCGGCTCCGTGTTGCGGAAGGTGACCCGGTTGACGAAGGGGTTCTTGGGTGAAGGAGGGAAGACCTTGACTTTGGATGCATCAAGTTGGGGGTCAAATTCTGCCAGGTTGGGGTGGGCAATGTGGTAATGAGGAGGGAGCTGGTAGCCTCGTCGAGAGGGCTGTTCTAAGCCATCCTCGACCTGATTTTCTGGATTTGTCTGTTTGGGTTCGCTGGAAGAATACGAGCGAACTAGAGCAGAGCGACGCGTCAAACGGGAAGCTGCAGAGGATACATGGTGAGAGTGCTGTATCCGAGGGATTCGAGCTCTTGAGAGACCCTGCATTGTGGACAGCGAGCGGGAGGTGCAAGTCACGACGACAGCAAATTCGCGCGGACTCAATGCTTGACCATATTTGGACACCGGTGGCAAAACCTTCTCAAGGTGCGTTCGCTGCTCAGCGCTCAGCGCTCAGTACATAGTGCAAAGTAGTGAAAAATTGTTTTGACAAAAAAAGCATGTTTCATACTACATTGAGGTCGAGAGTAGCAGTACTATGCGATTATTTTCATTTGTAAATTCTCCTATCAGAAGCAGAAACTCTTTGCCAGCATGATGCCTGTCAGCGAGATACTTCAAGCTACTCATCGCCCATGCTCCATCCAACATCCTTCGAAACGTTTTGATGAAAAGCTGGGTCAGCTGAGGCCCATGGTCATCCGGAGTAGATGACGTCGAGTGCGCCATCGTTCCATTCTGTTCTCGCCGAAATGGGCGATTTCAACCCACGTTGAAGCAAGGCGCTGGACTTGATGTTGCGGCATCTGGTCAAAGTTTACACCAATCACGCCGTCGTGCACAACCATGACATGCATGCAGCTGGATTTACCGGGCGCGGTGTGAGTATGAAGTCGATAAGCAACCACGAGTTTTAAGGGTGCCCGGCTTTTAGGCGAGATCAACACTATGCCCTAGGAATGATAATTCCACCAGTAGCATGTGCATGCGAGAGGGAAATATACTACCTAGGTCATGAGACCTAGATATCTGTAGGCCACCAGATACAGATGTCACGAGGCGCGGCCAGGTAGATTATAGATATCAGAACAGAAGCATTACAAGATGACCAGCTCAGAAATGGGCTATGACAGAGGCCCGCCGACGATGCATTTTTGAATCTGAATTTGGCAGCAATAGCCTAAGCGTCATCACTCTGCAGCGGCGATGTTTGAGCGTGCAGTGAAACTATATCTGGCCCCAAAGATCATGATATGAAGTAGAGCTCTGATTAATTCCCTGACTGGCGACCAGTGGATGGTGACAACGAGGATTTGAAGATCTTTCAAGAATGGAGTGAAACGGAGTGGTGGTCAAGTGTCAACCGTGTTGTCAGTCGGCATCTGGTCTTGCCTTTTGCGTCGATCCCACAAAACACGTTTCTCGTCGCGTCCAATCTTGCGTCTATACGCCGACAACTAACGTCTCGATGGAGAACGATGTAGGTCTTGAACTTGTTGGTCTGAACTCTTCTAAGTATCTGGAACGTAGGAAGTTCGCGAGGCCGAACGCGCTGCCCTCCTCACACTATTCAACAGTTCTCCAGAAGACTTTGCATGGCCAACTGCGACATGCGACCACGTCGAAGCAAGACGGGCCCAGATGAACGATCAGCTCATATTTGACGTACTTCTCGCCACTGGTGGCATCCATGCTCCAGACACGCTCTACCCTCCGCGGGACGTAGATGCCCTCATAGTCCTCATGGACGCCATCCTGGATTCGACCTACGATTTGCTCAAGAAAGACTGTCTCATCTACTATTTAATAAAGGCTCACAAGGATGGGAGAGAAGAGGTGTTCAGCGAGGAGCATAGCATACCCCCGCAGTTTGTGTTGTTGGCGGATGCGTACTGGCATTTGGACAATGGTGCAGATGTCGCGGTGCGTCTCCCTTCCATATTGTTCTGATACTGGATTGCTGACCCCCGTTCAGAGAGCCGTCTCGATTCTTTCGGACGTTCGTCTCAACAGAGACTACCCATCCAAGATCTTTCAGGCCATATCACTCGAAGACAATGCCAATCCTCTCATTCTCAGATATGTGCGAACTGCAAAGCCTATCCTCACAGAGCCAATGGACATTGAGCTATTCACCGTGGCGCTGGCAGAATCGAGTCTCCTCGACGCATGGCAATACCAGCGGACTTTTCCGGAAATCAGTGACATGCGGCCGAGACTGGTTCACAAAATTCTCGAGTGGTGTTTAGCGCGTATGTAGAACAATCTCGTGATAAATACACTACGCTGACACACTGACGGTTCTCACAATAGCACAACCGCGACCTGGACCTCTCTCACAATTACTAGGGTTCCCGTTCTCGAGTTACGAAGAGGCTCTCATCCATAAATATGCTTCGCAGCCCCCATCTTCCCTCCCGCCGTCTGCATGGCCCGTGATTCAGGATCTCATTTGCGTACGTCTCATTCAGAGCGGCAACTATGCCTCTGCCATCAAGCTTGACCGCCGCTTTGCGGCCAGTGTCATTCCAGACATGACTCCGAAAATGGAACGAGCCATACAGGAGAGGAGGGCGATGGTCGATGAGCTGTTGGCTACTCTACCTGCTGTCGAGAGAAGCATGTTGGATGCGGATATTGAGGCAGAGTTGAATGGCGGCGCAGCGCCTGTCCCCTCGTTTTTCGACAAGCCCCAGGAACGACAAGATCTATCGATGTCATGGGAAGATGTTCCCTCCCCTTCTGCAGCAATCACTATCACAGGTCCATCTGCCAAGTCTTCGGCACCGAAAGACTTTTCAATATATGGCGGGGCTCCTTCTGCATCCATATCTGCGCGGAATGACCTGCCACGATTTGGAGCCTCTTCATCTACAAATGGGAATGCACATGTATCGATTTCAGCTTCCGGCTCCTCTTCGCACCAAAAACAACCTGCGTTCACACCTCTTTCCAGTCTGAGCACTGCGCTCTCCTCTTCCCAAGGCTCGCGGGTGCCAGCTCCGCTGCTGGGTTCATCAGGAATCAAATATCCGACCCCCCTATTCAGCCATCCAGGGTCTTCGGTACCCGCCCGCAACCCTCCAACTGCATCAAAACCTGCTTCATCTCTGTTCACTTTGGGAGGCAGTGCCAACCAAACCCGCAATGCCTTCTATACACCACCTGCCACTAACGGTGTCAAGCGTGCTCTGGTCGAAGACGAGCCCCGTGCCGTTGATGCCCCAAATTTATCTGATCCACCACCCGTGCCAGTTATGAATGCCGATGTCAGCATGGAAACAGACGACGAACATGCACCGCCTGCAGAAGTGACAAGAACCAACGCGGTCAACTCTGCACCCGCAGAGCTCTCATACTCTCTCTTTGGAGGGAGTACGTCTCCAGCCAAGCAACCGCCCCTCAAAACACGTCGTGTTACCAAGATCGAGCCCAGACAGAAAGCCGGTACGCCCATGCCTCCGGGCGCCTTCCACATGGACACAGACGAGGCAGCAGCACCAGTCGCAGAGCCGACTTCATCGCGCAGCCGCACCGTCTCCCCAGCACCCCCACCGACACAATCAAGAGCCGCGAAGGCACGGAAATCAACATCACGAGCCAAACAGCAGGACTTGACCCGCAGTGTTCCCGGTGCGTTTGTGGATGAGGAGAATGAGGAAGAGGACTATGTCGCTCCTTTGCCAGATTCGCCGCCTGCTGGCAAGCGGCCCGCTAGGAAATCCCGCCCGTCCCGCAGTATTGCATCTGAGGATGATGATGCGCCAAGAGCGACGCGAAGATCGACCAGAATCTCAGCCGCTTCCTCTGTGGCTTCAACCTCGCCTGAACCATCCCCGCCGCCGAAGAAAGTTACCAAGGGCAGGAAGAGTACTAGGACGTCGAGCAAAAAGTAGTTATGTAAGCGTTAATTAAATTTTGGTTGCTACTGCGAAGCATTACTCCTTCATCTTGTTTCCGGCCATTGCAAGGCTTTCTCAGCTTTTAAATATAATAGGTTGTCATGATCAGGAATGATAAAGGCTTCGGTTTGACTGACTGGGCCTTGCTTCGTTTGGGCACAAAGACCGTAGATCTTCGTCACCCTCGCGGCCTCGAGCCGTATTGATCAATATACATCTTGAATATTTAATGAATGCTTCAACGATTGTTATCAGCGTTGCAATAGCCCAGGCAAGCCTCATTGACTTTCTATAACAGAGGGCCCAAGCCCAAACACCTGCAGTAGGGTATTCGGCCAACACTCAATTATAATCAAATAGGATAAATAGCACCCCGATCTCCTCTCGAAGCGCGTCCAAAAGGCCCCCGCCCGTGCTATCGAGCGGTGGTCTGTTGCCCAGCGGCCTTCTCTGTAACACGGTCTGTGATAGACGCGTCTGGTGCATTCGCGGCGCGTATGTCGAGTTTGGCATTAGCGTCACGCCGCTCGAAGCGCGTATCACCTTTGAAGCCAATGTAGTAGATGCGCGAGACCTCTCCACCCACAGAATCGCTCTGTCAAATCTAAAGTTCAGTCGATTTCAAGATGTTGTCACAAGATAGGTGAGAGGGGCAGAAGAGGAGATTGTAAATTGTGACGAAAATTCGGAGAGTAAATGTAATTTAGAGAGAGGAGAGACTCACAAAGAACAGCGAGAGCGTATTGACACTCGCAAATGCTGCCGCTCTTAGAGGGTACTCCACCACACCAACTTCTTGAGACAGGCTGATATCTAACTGAGCCCTCGTGCTCTCAGCGTCTCCAAAATCTACGATCTGCGGATGGTTCGCGAAAATCTGCAGATGTTGAGGAGTCGACTCTCCCCGGCCGATCTTGAGGAATATCGAGCGAAGCCTAACGTTCTGAATCATTCACCAGACTCAACATCATACAACTTGCAACGCCGATCATAGAGAAGCAGAACACACCTGGGAGAATGGTATATGAAATACAACCTGATCGTCCACTCCGCTCTCCGCCCATTTATCTGTGCCCTCTCGCTCATGCCACGGCTTGATCACCACTTGCGCGTCTTCTGGTACGCTCAAATTCAACCCATACACTCTTCCCGCCGGGATTCGTTCAATATTCGACCAAAGCCAGGTAATCTTGAGGGCTGACGCACTTGTCTCGCACAATGGCGCTATAGAGGTTCGCAATGTCGTTTCCCGCGAGCTGCGACGCTACTGAGTTATCGATCTCATTACCCTCTGGTGGTATCCCGGACATCCTTTCTCGCGCTCCCTTTGGGCCAGTCTATTGCTGAGGTGTGGGCCGGGAGACACGCGTACACAAGATTGAGAACCAAGATGACCAAGAGACGGATAACTCGGTCTCAGTGTGGCTGTTCTCCCAAACCACTTGTCCGCTGCTGTAATATGTGGGCGCTTATCTGTTCTTAGCCTTCCACTTCCTCTACAACCCTCCGCGATGTACGAGTCTCAACCACAGGAAAACCATTTTCAGGGAGGGCGGTGCCGCTTCAAGGATGGATACGACGCGGTAACTGCAGAAAGAGACATTCTTCTACAAGAGAAAACCGAGCTCCGTGCGAAACTGTACCAGATGGAGGAAGAGCGTGACGAGCTACGCAAGAAATATAATGACCTGCAGTTCGAGAGGCAAACCCGGTATTCTGCTGTGTCTGACCAGGTAAGATTTTTTTGTTCCATCAGTGGCTTCCTATGAATATCATCTTATAGAACTCACATGTGAGGACCTGCCCGGGCCCCAATTCGCGCCAGCGCATTGACACTGGTTGCTTTTGACATTCAGAGCCCAGGCAACCCTCTCATAGGTGGCAGCCGCAAATTAAAATCAGTGAATTACATTATTTTCAAGGCTGATGGGAACGAACTTTGCAGATAGCTTACTGGATTTATGATAGACTTGGGTATTCGATGGTGTAGTGTTACCAAATCGCCGGCAGACCATGCGCAAGCGAGACCCTGACTCTATAGTATGTCCAGATTCCAACTTTAGTCGACGATCACTCATGTCTCGTAATAATATCACAGCATGCAACACCTTCTGTCCTTTCGAAGAGAACCTTTGAGACGATCGATGCAGGGCACACAGAAATAACGAGCTCGATCAAGAGGCTCAGGACTAAATCGGATAGTCTAATTAACGTGAAGGACGAAGCATCAACCGACTGGGAGCATCCATATCCTTCATCTTCAAGATTGTCTGGCTCGCCAAGCCCAGCTGAACACGACAACAAATCTGTAATAGAACAGCACATAGATGACGTTGCCATCTTCGACAACGCTCATTTCGAAACCGAAGATGCAATAAACGCCGTGGAAGAGACAGACGAAGCGTTTGCGCTATCGGTGTATACGGGCAGGATAGACACGGGTGCAGTGCCGGTCAGTTCATACACAGCTCGCCTATTCTATTTACATATCCCAAACTAACTTTTCGAACTCCCTTCACGATGAGAAGTCTAACCTCGATATCAGAGCTAAGTACGTGCTACACAATCGCGCCTTCAACATCACTCCTGCGCCACCGCACTTGCATGTTAATCGTATATTTCTGTCTGCACAATACGGAGGGCACAATGCGCAGCTCATCCAGCACATGAACAAATTACGGTCCAAGGACAACCCCGCCATGTTCCCGAAGCGCGTGTTCAACCCATACCTGCCTCCCTTTGCTGGCGCCCCGGGACTCATGTTCAGTCCGCGCCGCGATGTACTGGGACCCTCATGGCGGCTTTTCATACAAAATACGAACAAGAGTCCTATTACGTACAATTTCTACGGTGATTATAGTGCCACATGCGTGGGCTACCTCACAAAGGAAGAATTTGCAAGCCTGCAATCTACAGTGAGTGCATTGAAGGTGCATTCTCTAACACCATTGACGAGTCACATGTATGATTCAGACACAGGATAGTCTGGTAGGCGTGGCATTTAAGAGGACGTACTTGGAATGCCAGGCTATTCGTGCGCGCGTGGCTCTGCGTAAAAGTGGCACATTGCCGACTGACCCAAATGCTCTCGCGACCTTGGTGAAACAACAGCTCAAGAAAGGCAACAAGAAAGGACCGCAACTCGCTAATCTTCAAGAAAAGGACGTCCACGACGCGTTCCTAGCAGGTCAAGAGGTAAGCTCAGGCTTTTAATAGGGAGATTTAGCACTCATTTGGATGACAGGTGTTCCAGGTGATACTGCTGCAATGCATCGGATACAATCACGCTTTTGTGCAAGATATGGTGGAGAAGTGCCGCTGACAAGGTGGATTAAATTTCGCCTTGCAATGCCCAATAATGGGCTACTACTGAGAGAGAATCTCTGACAACATTCTGGTCGCCTACAGTCATATGCCTAAAGGCAATATGCCGATGTCATATATCTATATCCCTGGCAATGGAGTGCTTTTTCAGAGGTATATGTTGGTTTGTGCAGTTCGCAATCAACTGGGTGGTTTTTTAGGACAAAAGCAAGGGTTTGTTCGTATGGCAATCGACCGGAATGGTTTTAGCATCGAGTATCCGTGCCATTGCAGCACGATGATAGCCCTATCAATATTGCCTCACATCTCAACAGGGCAGAAGCTCAGATTCCTAGAGGGAGTTTTGAACAGCGAGGCAATCTGGACACCGCATAATATGAGCTCGATCTAAAGCCGCGTGATCTATCCAAGATTTTATGCATATTTCCATAATCACGCAAAAGCGACTAATACGCATACATGCAAGGTTTGCCAAGAGCCATTTTTCGGCGCGCTAGTCGACCTTCCGCTGCCCAGATGGCACCAAAATCCAAAGTCCCACCATCAAGGACATCATTCCAACGAGCCTGATACACCGCCATGCACGTCAGCACACCGCGTCCACAACAACCAAATTGATACTCACAGCGGCTGCAAACTCTTGATTCCCACTTTGGACGCCAGCGCGCCGGTGATGAACGGGAACAGCGCAGATCCAGCCTACGCCGTTTTATAATCAAGCAGATCAATCCAACAATTGGACGCACCTGTCCAAACCCAGCGATCCATCCAATGCTCCCCGTGAGTAGCCACCGTGGCAGAATGCGGCTGCTCTCATTCATGACGATGGGATATATCGGGCCGAGAAGCACGCCGACAATGGACACAGCAACGCCGTCGCCAATGAGGGAAGGGACGAGCCATATGATGAGCTCCAGACTGCGATTCCGGCAATTTATTAGTTATGGGGCATATAGACGAATAAAAAGAGACAGTTGGAGACTTACCCAATGGCGAGGATGGAGTAGACGAACAGCACGCGGCGCTCGCCGACCTATCCAGAATTTGCGATCAGCACATGATGAACTCCAGTTGTCAAGTATAATTACCATCTTGTTGACCCAGAGTAGAGCCACCCGGCCCACCATCAAGCCTAAAGTCAGGTACCAAAATCAGAAAAGCGGCACACGAAACTTGGCAGAGTCGTTACAAACCTCCAAAGAACCCAGCACTGATGTAACCACTGCTGGCCCCTCCGCCCCTCACGTCCCTGATAAACGTGACAATCCATCCGCCAATCGTGACCTCTACGCCAACATACACGAGGATGAAAAACGCAAGCAAGTGCACAGCCTTGAGCGAGAGCACCTGACGAATTTTACTGTCCGTGGAGGTGCCCTGTTCTTGTGCGGCTTGGCCGATCTGCGCGAGGCACTCTGTTTTCTCAGCCTGTCAGCATGCAATAGGAGATAACGAGCGGAGGATAAATGTATGCACCGTCTTGGGACTTGAGCCGGAAGACCGCGATGAGGATGACAGTGTTGAGCAGTGCGATGCCGAGGGAGACGAGATAGTGGAAACTCCATCTCTCCGCCTGCGCAAACTGCGTCGCAACGAGCGGGGAGCAGAACGCGCCTGCGCCTATTAGAGTCATGAGATATTAGCATGAATCAGTCAAATGGCAGATTTTTGCATAAAATAAACGAACCGTAAGCAGCATGTAGCATCCCCATCTTCGCCTCAGCATTGTCGCGCAGCCCAGCGACGTACCCGTTTGCCTGCGCGTCCTGCAGTGCCATGCCGATGCCGTTGATCGTATATCCCAGGACAAATACAGGAAAGGGTACCGACCCGCCTGCGGCCTCAAGCGCATATGCGACGACCTGGAAGAGGGAGCCTAGATGTGACACATTTCAATAAGACAACCAGCGTAAGTTGGTGCAGCGGTAGTACCAAGAACAATCGCCTGTGGATGGGTATTATTCACAGGATTAGCGGGTGAGAAGGTATAGTCGTCGGATTATTACGCACCTTGCCGAAACCGAGACGGTCGGTAACAGCAAAATTGAGGAAAGCGCCGGATATGAAACCCTGGAAGACATCAGCGTAAGAATCAAAATCACAATCAAAATCCCGTCAATCGCCGCAGCCTTTCCGAAGAAGAAAAACAAATAAGAAAAAAATGCATGCTTACCACACAAGCGAACACGAAGATGAGCGAGACCACCGCAAAATTCACCTACGCACAGAATCAGAACTCAAATTTCCAGCTGACTTGGACTGCGTGAGTACGTACATGGTAGACTTCCTGGATGCGGGGAAGCAGGGGCCCCGTTGTTCCGTCGTTCCAGCCTGCGAGAAACAGACTAAAGCAACAGCTTGCGAATTGTACGTTCGTCCACATGCGCTGGGATTTTGTCTGCGAGAGTTTGAAGCTGGCTTGAGATAGATTGCGACTTGGTTCATTAGTTGTGTGAATAGACTGAGAACCGTCCGTTTTTTGCGGTAGAGTATTCATTTCAAGCTCTTCGATGTATGCGGCTGAGCCTGTGCCCGAAGCATGGTGTACAGACGTGACAGACATCGAAGGATTCGCTGGATAGCAGGGTGTGGAGTGCAGATGAAGTTGTCAAAATATTCGTGAGTTCGGAATGCTCGAGTGGAGGGAACTCCTTGTGAGTGTGAACAGATTCCAGCCGAGCTCTTATACAGTGCCGGTGTTCAAGATCTACCGGCGAGTCAGTAAGCTGGGAGCTCGTCGTGGTACGTGTTCAAGACACGGCGATTCATCGGGCAAACATAGCGTCAACCGCATGCAAGTGCCGGTCCGGTTATTACTAATCAGATAAGATGTCCGTTCTCAGGCTCCTCCTGGTGGCATCATTGGCGGTGATGGCGAGAATGGTACGTAGAATGACGGAAATCATGCTTGGCAACTGACCAGAGAAGGGGAAACTGTCGGCTATCGGCAAACAGACTGAAGTCCTGTGTGTGAGTTTTGTAGTCTTGTAGTCATCACTAAAGCTTCAATCCAGTGATATTCGAAGAAGAGATAATTAATATTCAGCTCAAGTGTAATTGCTTATCACTACCCCTCAGAAATTGCCCGACCCATTCACCTGACACAGAGAACAAACTGTCAGAAGCGGCCGAGAAAAATGCATGCAACAAACGTACTTTGTCTTTTAATTGCGTGATGAATTGCTGGTAACTGGGCAGCACGTCTGCCCGATCTTGAACAAGCAAGCTGAGGGCCCATAGTCGCAGTGGCATCTCTCCATCCTCTTTGACAACATAAAGCTGGGGGTAGTATACTCCCCGACGCATCTCACGAGTTTTCTGAATGATTGCATTTACGCGCTGGTTGAAGGCATTATCCAGAACAGGCAAAGTCGTCTGGAGGACCCAATACTCAGTAAATGGAAAGGTGATGATACAGTGGGAAACGTACCTTGCCTCCGCGCAGAGTCTCGTAGTTCGGCAGATCGAATACGTCCATGATAAGCTGTGGCACAGCGTCGCGCCCAACCCACAAGAAGATCGTCTGTCCATCCTCAATCAGGAACAGTCCGTGTCGCTCGAGCCTCTCAGAAGAGGGAGGCAGAGGGATAGGCATGATAATGCCATTCTCGCCAATGGTTCCCGCCTTAAAAGAAGTTAGTTTAGAATTTGTGATTAGAAAAATAGCCTTACCTCTGGAGCCATATTGTGAAGTGAGTAGAAATTTGCGTAGATGTACGGGATAAGCTGCTGCGATGGCAGAGAGGTAAGCAGCGCTTGTGCGTATGCACGCAAGTCCGGTGGAATCTGCGCGCTTTGACGAATACCGACCTATATAATAGGGCGTGTCAATTGAAAGCTCCGGGAGTGGCTACTAGAGACAAAAATACGCACGTTCTTCAACAAACCGAGGATCAACACCGGCAGCATCTTCAAGTTCTCGGAGATCGACAACTGTGCACTCGCACCCGCACCCGCAGCGGTCATGCTCGCCTTGTATGCTTGGAAGATTTCTACTAACTTCGAGAACAGGGCTTCGCGACTATTTTCTAAGCTGTGGGTAATTGTCCGCTCGACGGCCTTGTTCGCAAGAAGTGTGGCAATGGCGACCTGATCTGCGGACGCGTACACCTCCGAGAGGTTCGACGTCGTCGGGAGGGCGAGATTGATCACTCGGATGCGACGTTCACCTATGCAAAGGTCAGTATTAATTCACATAAAAAATAATTACGCAATAGGCGTACCGTAGCAAGTAGTATGCAGCACAGCAACCTGGAACATGACGAATGGTGCGGTAATAGTATCCTCGATCTGGATCTCAATGGCGTAGGACTGATCCTGGGGCACCGCGGGCATCGCGAGCAGATCTGTCGAGCGCACGAAAAAGTTCCCGTGGAAGGACGCCATGCGCAGGCCCTTCGAGGCTCGTACACGCTGGACGGCTTCGAGCATGATGGGCATGGCGAGCACGCCGCCGAGCTCATGCGCGAACTTGACTGCGTCTTCTGCGCGGGCGGCGTTGAATGCAGGGTAGAAGTACGTCTGGCCTGAAGTGTAGTGCGGCAGGTACGCGAGGGTGGCAACATCTTGATACGCTGAGCTGAACAGGAACATGTCCACAGAAACTTGGGCACGCGAGCATTCGATCGCGAAGGTCTTGTAGAAAGGCGACGCCGCTTGAAGCAAACCAGATTCCTGAGTCACGCGAATTGAAAATCAGCTTTCCATCGATGCAGCATTGAAGGGGATAGACACACCTTAGGGGTGCCGAGAATTTTGGCATCTTCGCGATTTTTAAGCGCACCCGCACCAATGGTCGGCAGCGTCGACGCTAGGCAAAGGATTTGCCCTCCAATCGGGTTCATTAATTTGAAGCCAGCCTGCAAGGCCGGGCCCAGTGCGCTTCCCAGCGAGTGGTTCTCGGCGAACATGTCGCCCAATCGGCTAAGCAGGTTCTCGAGCGAGGCGCGCGCCTCGGTGAGATTGACCAGCAGGTCGGTGGGCTTGGGTAGGAAAACATCGTCGGTATCGGAGACGACGAGCATCGTTGCATCGGGCGAGCCAGGCTGGGTAACAGAAAGTGTCATTCAGCATAGTTAATCGATGAAAAGAGGGGTAGTAGGGACGCACAGGCATGGAGAAGAAGTAGAGGGAGACATCGAAGCAGACAATGGCGATCTTCGTTCTGTTGTCGTCGTTCGGGATGCGATCTAAGTTCTCCAAAATCGTTCGGGTCGCGGTAGCCACCATGCCTGCCAATCCCATTACCCATCAGTTGCCATTTCAAACACATGCTTTCAGCAAAAGACGTACCAGACTGCACAGCAGTATGGCTGACGTCGATGAGGATAACATACACGGCTGGCTGAGGCGCCCGCACCATGTACTCGGTAGGCGCGACGAACTCCACAGTGGCGTTGTTAAGTTCGTCTCGCGCCCACCGGTCGCCCGGCTGGTTGCGCGCCTGGTCCCAGTCGAAGAGTTGTGGTACTTCGTTCGACATGTTGCACATGCAGCAGCGCCATCTGTCCTGCCCCCTTCAGCCCATAATACTACGCATATCCTAGAACATCTGGTACGCACCGGTTGCCACCATCAATAAATTGCACGAAAGGATTGATGTATGTCCTGCATCTCCTACACCGGGCAATGATCGTGTCTCCTACTACTGGCACTTTCTCCTCGTCCTCCCTCAGGCTTCTGTAAGGTGTGATAACCAAACCAAGCGGGATCTTGGACTTGCCCAGCAAGCTCGCGGTAGTGGGAATCGCGTTCAAGGTGCATCGCAACACACCAGGCTCGGCGTTAGCGTTAGCGGCATTTTGGGACAGGCAAGCGCCTGGTGGGAGGCGAATCTCGGGTGGGGGGAACGCGAGCTCACGTGGGTCGGGAGGCGAGGTGAGGAGGTTGGCAGTGAGTAACTGGAAGGGCTTCTGTCCTCCTCCCACGTTCATCGATCCGAACTGGTCTGCGAGCGCACCAATGCCCTGCCCTCCTTGGGGCTGCTGCCCATACGCTGGTGCCTGTCCGTATGCTGGTGCCTGCCCATATGTTGGGGGCTCAGCACCATATCCCCCTGCAGCAGGGTCCTGCTGGGGCTGATAGTATGGCGCCTGACCTTGCTGCTGCTGCCCCGCGAAGCCCTCTGGCGCAAGACCAGGTGTGAAAAGGCCTCCTCCTTGCTGCGGTTGCTGCGGCGCGGAGTAGCCCGCATCGTAGCTCGAGTTGGGGTCGGCAGCGCCATAGTAGGCCTGGGTCTGACCTGCGGCATACTGACGTCGTTTAGCGGTATGCCCGCCTGCGGGGGGCGGGGAGCCTGTGCCTGGCGGCGCCACGGCGTCGATGGGCGCGGTGGGGCCAGCCAAGGGGGCTTCCCACTGTGTTCTCCCTGTCACCGTTTCTGCAGAGAACAAAGATAGGAGTTAGATTCGGTAGGACATCGGGGTCACGTTGGATCCTAATCGCACCTATGAAAAGGTATCTTTGGTGCTCCGCATTCCTTCCAAATAGGTGAGCTTTTGGACAAGATTTTAAAAGAGCAAGGTGGAAACAGTACATACCACTCTGCGGCCCATCCAGGGGGTAGTTGCTGAGTTGGAGAGGCCATTGCGAGGAGAAGGGAGGAGAAGATTCAGTCAACGACGATAGATACTGATTGGTCCAATGACACGTCGCTGTACAAATCTGGTAATTCTGTGGCGGCGAGCTCAAGTGACAGGCTCATCCTCCGAGTCCCCGTGCAATACACACGTCTCTAACACGTCGGCACACGTATGCATTGGGTGGAAATTGGATTTCAAAGAACATACAAGTGGGTATTGACGGAGGGCAGAATTCCACCATCCAACCATTTTACTCATACTCTACAACAATTTATAACCAGCATTAATCAATTTCAATAATTCTCGAATGAAATCTCAGATCTCGACCTGAGAGAAACCGAGCTCGAGAGGAATGGAAGTGGATCAGCCAAGGACTAGTAGAACTCTCAAGTGGCGGTAAGTTCGATGTTCCGGGTTAAAACTATGGAACACACAATAATTCTTTCAGCTAAAAGAGGTATGAAATTAGGTGACATCTTTGCTGACTCAGTTACAAGACCTTCAAAGGGTCAAATTGATCATTTTCCTCGCGCCGGAGGTTGGAATGAAAACGAATCGCGATAGCTGTGAATCGGCGGGCCGTTGAAACTTGGCGCAGGCAGAGTGGCCGCCCACTTCAATAATGTCACGTTACTGTACTGTCTGATCACACGTGTAAATTTAAAGTTACAGGCGCGTTTTCCGTTCCGGAAAATCAAACTTTGTTGGATGCCGCCACCATGCTCAGCGCTCAGCGACGTAAAAGCTTCTCTCTCTCCGCAAATCTAAGGTAGAGGAGACTGGGCGCCGAATATCTAAGTGGGTAAGAGGTGCCTTCTAAATGGCATGGAAAACTTGGTCTTGGTCTTGGTCTTCGCTCCCAGCATTCGGGAACCGGCACGCGCGACTGAATATTAGTTTCAAGTTCTTTCATT
This sequence comes from Athelia sp. TMB, assembly GCA_014898675.1. Classification (NCBI taxonomy): domain Eukaryota; kingdom Fungi; phylum Basidiomycota; class Agaricomycetes; order Atheliales; family Atheliaceae; genus Athelia; species Athelia sp. TMB. Next base: position 182,519 of record JACXVL010000035.1, read on the forward strand.
TATGTATGAAGACAAATTTCAGCGGATACTCACAGCATTCCACGGGAAAGATCTAGGAACCCGCTCGACTTCACAGAGATTCGCTTGATCTTGGTTCATTTTTGGTGCACAGATACTGGCGGGGACAAGTTGCCGACTGGCTTTTTGGATATATTGGCTCTGCTGCCCAAACAACCTACATCATCACCCGCACTTTAACAGCAGCCATGAGAACCCGCTCGAAGACGAGCGGGAACCTACAAAGTGCTCCAGCTCATGGATAATGCGTGTATCTTAGTATATCAGGTGAGTCGCGGGACTTTGTCAAGTATCCAATTCAACATCCGCCTCGCCTACAATGCCTCAACTATACCCTCCACTTGAACAACTTCGAGAGAGGTACCAGTCCGCTCAAAGTCATATCGTACGCATCGCTGTCTTCTCAATTGGCACGATCAATTGAAACTCCTTGCAAGCCTGACCTTACATCGCGCGTGACTATCAAGAAGGATCGCGATAGTTTGCTTGGGGAAGGCAGTTACGGTCAGGTATACTTGGGCTGGTACCAGAAAAATGGTCAAGATATACAAATCCAGGTCGCTGTGAAATGCCTGATGCACACTCCGGATACGAAGAAAAAAATCGAAGAGGTGAGCACTTGTCCTGGGACCGGATAGACCTCCGATTGACCAAACACTTCAGAGGCTGATGCGAGAGATGGTCACTTGGATGAGCGTCGCACAGCATGAAAATGTCGCTGATCTTAAAGGCATATGCAAAAGTGTCAATGACCCCCCATACTTGGTCATGCCATTCTATCATCGCAACAAATTCTTGCTGCACGCGTCAAATCATCACGACCAGCGTCTTTCCCTGGTAAGTGACACTATTCATTTTCACATGCTGCACTAGCTGATCTTTATGAACTATTAGGCCAAGGACGTAGCCAGGGGACTTGACCATCTTCACGGCAACCATGTCATTCATGGGGACATCAAACCCGAGAACATCATGATTTCTGACGAGGGGCGCGCACAGATCGCAGACTTCGGTGTCTCTGTGATCCCCCAGGTCAAGGGATTCACTACAGTTGTCAACTGGAACGCACGCCAGACTGCGCCGGAGTTGCTCCCGCTTGACGATTCTCCGCCACCCAAGCCCACGAAAGAGAGCGACATCTTTAGTCTGGGCATTCTCTTGCTGCAGCTCTTCGACGGCCGCGTGGACTGTCTGCCCTATAACCGCTATCCTCTAAACAGCGCCAAGGACCCCCATGATATCAAACTCATCCAGGCGATTCATGCGGGGGACCGGCCCCGACGCGGGGATTACGCATTCAACCACCAGGGAGACCGATGGCGTCTAATTGAGGCCTGCTGGGCTGCCGACCCACGCGCTCGTTCGACCATTGAGCAGGTGCGCAAGAGGCTGGCTTAGGGTGGTGGCTCCTGAGCCGACCAACATCCCACATAGCTTGGATGTGTAGCCGAGAAAGGAGTAAATGCGGAGTGATTGATATATCTCAGGGATGCGGCGGGATGCGATTGTGGACGGTATAGGATATACCGCCTCGAGCCACCTGCACAGCCCGGTCAGACTGCTTGCCTCATGAGTTGCACTCAAATGCCATCTATGAACTCATTCTCACTATCCTAAGTGATTCTCACATATATGCTGATTGCAACGCGGCTTTGTAAAATGTTGGCTTATGATTTACCTATGCTATGTACTTATAATAGATACTCTACTACAGTGGCACTTTCGCGCACTATTTCATTCTACTTTTATGGATCCTTTTTGAACTACAATCTTTCTCGGACCTCCCAGTTGGCCAGGCACTTGTGCGCTTAGTGATGTATTCTCTATATCACATACAATGCGTCCATTGTTTCTTACCACGGTCAGGAAACCGGATCACTGTACTCATACGACCTTAAGTTCACGCCAATTTCGTGATTGGTAAGTTCGAAAGTTCATTTCGCTTTGTGGTATGAACTTCAGATACTTATGTTCATTAGGCCCAAAATAGCAACCCGAAGTGCTCTTTGGTGGTTTAGGCGAGGCTCGAGCAGCAGATTTATTGCCCCGGTTTTCGTGTGACAATCACAAAAAATAAGTTCAGTTTAGAGGGTTTGGGGATGACGAACTTAAGGCTGAGGCAATGATTTTGAATATTGTCTTTTCGCGAGTTGTTCATTCAATCATTACAACTCCGCGGCCACTCGCTCATCAAACACGTGTTGAGCACGTGGGCGGCAGCTTTGATTACGGCACAAACGGGCAACGGCATCCGACTCCACTAGGTTCGGAGCAAGCCCCTTCTCCGTGCCGGCGAAGGTGAGCGGAGCTCGAAAACGACACGTTTTTCCCTCGTGGAAGGCGGCTTGTTCCGAACCTACGACTCCACAGCGGCCATGATGCATGATGCGCGATGCGTGATGCCATGATCGTCGCTTGGTCTGGAACCTCCCCTCGTTAGGCCTCATCGACAGAATACATACGGAAAACTACGTGATATTCCCCTCGAATCAATATTGTCTCGAAGAGAAACAGTTGCTTGGTCACTAGGAATGCCTTGGCGGTTATGGTGAGACGTGGTAGAGCTTGCGCCTCGCACATAACACGCGACTGGATAATATCTTTCGTTCAAATTGAAACACTGGCACTAGCCGAGAGATGCGTACTCGTTCGCGCGGGTAGCTATAACGACCCGCTCGACAAGGATGTCAGATGAAGTTGCCCGAGTCTGAGGAACAATCGCTTCTGCGTTCTTTCTGGTCACTGGACACTGGCGGCGGACTCCTTGGCTATTGTTTATGTCATTCCGAAAACTTTTGGGGCGACTCCTACAGCAATCCACGGCAAAGCTACAGGTACCCGCTCGGTACAGGGGCGATGAGATTTTGTTTATAGAGCATACTATTTTTTACGTTTTCCTGGCTGCGCACGAACGCCCCGGGCACACGAAAATCCCTGATTCCTCAGTGCATTCTGTCAATCCAGTATCAAATGTACAGAGCGTCCCGCCCCAACCCACAGCCCCTTGTAGGAACTCGCTCAGCCACGGCGGGAACGAATAACTGTACCGGCCCATGACGCTGCGCATCCACTTCAGTACAGTAATATATAGGCAATCTGTCATATTAGGATTCACAACAAACCAAGAATAAGCTCCCGCTTGACTCACATTAGATGCCTCATCTCACACAGTTATTCGACGCTGCCCAGATTGTATGTACCCTCCATGTCCGGCCGGCTCAGTTGGCTCACTACCCTTGACTTTCAAGGATATTACAAGGAGCGTCAGGTTTACGAAAGACTCCCACAACCTGATCGGCGAAGGCAGTTTTGGCCAGGTTTATCTGGGTTGGTGTACTCTCAGCAACAATCAGCAGATACGCGTGAGTGCTACCAAACTACATCGGTTATGCGGTGCCCCTCTGACAGTCCCACATGTACAGGTCGCTGTGAAACTCTTGAAGTATACACGATCGAACAGGTGGAAAATCGAAGAAGTGAGCGCCGCAACTCGCATTGGGGACCATCCTCTAACCGGTTGTTTAGCGACTGAAGCGAGAAGTCGTTACTTGGAAGAGCGTGTCTCGGGGTGAAAACGTCGCAGACTTCATGGGAATTTACCGCACTCTCAACGACCCTCCTTATCTCGTGTTGCCTTATTACCAGTACAACGATCTCCTCAGGTATACGTCGGCGCGCCATCCAGACATAAGACTTTCCCTGGTAAGTCATTTCCCCTTCCTGGTCGAACACGTCGCCTGATCATTACGCTACGCCAGGCCAAAGAAATTGCCCGCGGGTTGGATAACCTGCACGGCAACAATGTCGTGCACGGAGATCTCAAACCTGTAAGTTAATTCCTCCCCTCCGAGGCCGTTTTGTTGCATTGCTGATTGCCCTGTTATCAACTAGGAAAATATCATGATCTCAGATAGTGGGCACGCCCAGATCTCAGACTTCGGGGTCTCCGTCATCCCGGGTCTCTCGGGTTTTACCACTGTCATCAACTGGAATGCGCGCCACTCCGCACCAGAACTGCTCCCCATCACCGACTCGATGCCAGTAAAGCCGACGAAGGAGACCGACATTTTCAGCTTGGGCATTCTCTTTATGCAGCTCTTTGATGGCCGGCCGGAGTGCTTGCCATACAACCACTTCCGTATAGATCATCGCGACCCGCATGAGATTAATCTCATTCGGGCTATTCACCAAGGGGAGCGGCCGAAGTTCGATAGATATGGCTTCCAACATCAAGGATACCGCTGGGCCCTTATCGAGAAGTGCTGGGCCCCACACCCACGTTCTCGTCCAAATATTGGCCAGGTGCGAGCGTGGCTAGCTTAAATATATACAATTTAAACGGACGAGACACATATTGACATCAATTGATATTTCTTATATACGTAGCATTAATTAAAATAGAGTACCAAGACCTCACTTTATATAAACCGATATAGTAGTTTCCATTACAATTAAACGCGATTCGATTTCTGAGAAGTGTGGTATGCGAGCAGTTTTCGAGAGGGCATGGTCAGCGAGAGCCTTGTGATAAGAGGTATCCTGAGTGAGGCGTACGCGAGCCAGAGGAATGGCAAAGTAATAATAAAAGAGAGATGCCGACGAACTTGAAAGACATGAGAGCAATCGCCAACTGACTGGAAAGCGGAAGAACGGCTCACTGCGACTCTCAATTTAAATTTCCGCGATTGTGGAAATGACTAATTTGATTGGGTCTTGCAACATTGTAAGATAAAAATAATGTAATCTGATATGGGCCCTCCCAACGTGTATCGCATGTGGAATTGGCGCTCCTAAGGCTTGCTTTTGGGGTGCAGCAAGCTAGAGAGACTTGCAAGCATAGCGAATATTTCGTTATAGCTGTGTTGGAACGGCGTTCTTGCCCTCTATCTTCTTTTGCAGTCGGTCCAGCAGCACACCAGTGCAACTTTCTAGCGCCCTTGCCTCCTCTGGCTTCGCATCCGCACATCCCGCCCACCGGACTTTGAGGTTCTCGTCCAGCAGATACACGTACCCCACGTGCTTGTTGACTAGCCCAAGTGGCTCGCGCACGTACTCCATGTTCTGCCCAGAGACCAAGTACGTCGGATGCAGGTCCGAGGGAACCTGCTTGCGAATGGACGAGAGGAACAGCGACACAAGGAAGGATTTGAGGAGATTCTCCTGGAGATTGATTGATACCGGAGTATATAATGGATTGGAGGAGAAGCGGGCGTGTGTTGGGCTCGTGAAACCCGCAACGTGGATCTGAGAGTCGCAGTGTTTAGATGCAGCGAGGCCCGCAAGATTTATGGACGCACTTCAGATATTTTGGAAGAGAGCATGGATATTATGGATATCCGACCCTTGCAGATGTCAGTAGTATGCTTCTTGCCAGAGCCATCAAGAGCAGACCCGAGCACATTAGGGAAATAAAGTGATTTCTGTACATGGACATGAGCCTTGACATGGGATTGAGGGTATGAACGCCTACGTCTTCCCGTATCATAACTGTCGGCGCAATCCACGTTTTCCCTCCGTGTCGTCGCGTAGCATTGAGATCTGAGAAGTATCCTTTGCCCGCCTCTTTGATTCTGGATCCGACGTTCGCTCAAGTTCTTGGCTGCAGCGAGGAACGGGACATACAGGTGTTTTCTATGTTCCATTCTCTTCTTTTGGTCCATCATTTCATTCAATGTCTCCTTGCTCGTCTTCGCCACAGTTGTTGGGGGGTCCAGCACACCTAAAGGCCGCTGTAGTAACGATAGAGGCGCGACGGCATCCTCGTCCTCATCCTTTTCTACATTCGGGTTACCTTTGGCGGGGCTTTTCTTGGCAGAACTCTGAGAGGCATAGAATCTCAGACACACGGGTCTTTGATGTACACATCTTCGAAGAGATAGCTGATAGTAGGATAGCATCGGGGACAGACCAAATAGTAGCAAAGTATGGAGGGTGGTGGAAGCGGAAGCCAAGCCCCTATCAGTCACATGACCTTGTTTATAATTCCCGGACCTATAAGAAGCGCGTCAAGCTTTCGTTGACTGCATTTATCTTCCATCCCTTCTTCGCCTTCGACCACCACCACTCTACCTCTTTCACCACACCCACCCCATCACAACGACTACGATGTCTGGCAAAGCAGGAAAGGTCGGTGGCAAGGGTGGAAAAGCCGCTGGAGGCAAGGTTGGCGGTGAGGGCAAGTCTCAATCTCGCTCGGCCAAGGCAGGGCTTCAGTTCCCTGTTGGTCGTATCCACCGTCTCTTGAAGAAGGGCAACTACGCACAAAGAGTGTAAGCGCCTGTTCACATTCATGTTCAGTCGGGTTCAGTCGCTCACGATCATCATGCAGTGGTGCCGGCGCACCCGTGTACCTTGCTGCTGTTCTCGAATACCTCGCTGCTGAGATCCTCGAGCTCGCTGGTAATGCCGCTCGTGACAACAAGAAGCATCGTATCGTGCCCCGTCACTTGCAGCTCGCCGTCCGCAATGACGAAGAGTACGTCGCTATATACTCGCTTATGTGAATTGACTGCTGACCTCGACGTGCTTCTAGGTTGAGCAAGTTGCTTGGCGATGTTGTTATCTCACAGGGTGGTGTTGTACCCCACATTGACCCTGCTCTACTGCCGACAAAGTCGGGGTGCGTACATACTCTTGCGCAGCTCACATATATATGCTCATACCTGATGCGTCCACAGCAAGGGAAAGAAGGATGGTGCCTCTCAGGTACGTGTAGCTGATCTCTATCACAACCTTGTACTGATAAAATTTCACGCATGTAGGAAGTCTAGATTGTTATCCTCTGTCTCTTATCTTCACTATTCCTTATATTTCTGTGCCGCTAGTTGTATTGTACCACCGAATACATGGACTCTACATGACTTTATGTTTATGTCATATGTATCTCTCAAGTCTACGACCTCGAGCTCTGTCTCGTGAACAGTACAAACATTCGCACGCAGCATGGTGTCGGATTTGTCACCAGACGTTCGGCTCTCGCAGCAACCACCAAGATTCAAATTCGCCCCGCTGGCAGCATGTTGCCCTTCACCTTTTTGAACACGACGCGCAACTACTTTCCAAGCAGGTAGATCGTCTCATTTCATTTGTGTGCTCAATTGGCCACAGGGGATCCGTCTGGTCTGGAATCTGACCGCACGTTTATGCTTAGATCCTCCCTCGATAACGATGAGCAACTGTCTCAAACCCAATCCTTTGGCCTGGAGCCCTCGAAGAAGCCTGATCTTATCAACACCCTTCTACCATTCGAGCTTCTTGTCAAGATCTTTGTGTACTGTCTTCCCTTGGATAGCACAGAATACCCCATTCCTTCCCTTCAGCAAGCGCCATTGACCCTGACTGCGGTTTGCAAGACTTGGCGAGATGTGGCAATCGCTGAACCCAAATTATGGGCTAGATTTTCTCTGCTCCTCGCTGGCACGAACCACAATGAACTTTCTGAACTGGGCCAGATATGGCTTGCGCGCACGGGAACATGCCCTCTTTCCGTCTCACTATACATATATTTCGCACCGGACGCGCAGCAGTTTTCCTCCGCAGAGCACTCGGCCATCGCGAAGCTCACCCAGGCGCTCATGAACCGGGTATCGCAATGGCAGCGTATCCAGCTTTATATACCCACCTCCTCGCTCATACCTGCTACGGTGTTCGCTGTCCGTGGTGGCGACCGTTCACCCATGCTAGAGGAGCTATTCGTTTACACCTCGACTTCAATGAGCCCAGGGCTCGTCACAGCACTTGGCATCGTCTCGAAAACCTCGAAGGTTCCTACGCTGAAGTTCAGCATCCAGGGCCAACATCCCGGCCCCGCTCATTTAGCTGTCCTCGCGGATCTAATCAGCGAAGTCATTGTCAAGGGGTACGCATCTGCCGATGAGGTGTTGGACATTGTGAGGACGTGCCCACGCCTGACGCGATGGATCGTGGACATATCTTCACTCTTCCAAGGCGGCCCAATGCCCGCTGCAACTCCTTTCGACGTACATGCGAACCTGCAAGCGATCGATGTGACCATCAATGGTGGGGGCTGGGGTGGCTTCCTCGACGTGCTGACGTTGCCCGCGTTGCAGAATGTCTTTTTCAAAGGCGGAAAACGGACTGCCATGCTGTGGCCTCAGTCCATGTTTTCAGCATTCATCGCCCGTTCCCAGTGCCAGCTGACGCACTTTGGACTAAGAGGCATTGCTATCATGCAGCAGGATCTCTTAAAGATATTGCAACTCACCAGTGATACGCTCGAAAGCATCGAGATATCTGGTACAAATGGGAAGAGCGTGCAGGATGAAGTGTTGGAAGAACTGTCGCCAACTGCAAGTCCCGTCGGCTTTTTGTGTCCAAAGCTCCAAGAGATATTGTGGACAGATTGCATCAAATGCTCGGAAGGGGCGTTGGCTGATATGATAAAGTCTCGTTGGCTCGCGTCGACATCGGAAAAGCCCGACGATACAGCACGATGTGCACGCCCACACAGACTGGTGATTACAAGTGGGGTCCACGAGAGCGATCTGATGAGATTGCGCGATCTGGAGGGCTTGGTGTTGGAATCGTGATGATCACATTCCACCCCGCCATCGGCTTAATCGTATATTTTGTGGCGGCTGAATGCGAAGAATATGGATATTTTGGGGAGGAAGTTATAGTAGCTCGTTCTATGGTAGCACTCTAAAGGTAGTAATTAGAGAAGGCTGAGTGGTCTACGATCGTAAGTGAGAGCGTCACTTGTGTTTACGGGGCTCGTAACTTATCGTGGACAAAAGACTTGAATAAGTACAGTCTGAGTAACTGTGTAACATCATTGACATATGCCTTACCATTTGCGCGTGGTGGCGCTGTTACGAGTATTTGTCTCTGTTATGCACTCAGCTTTTGCCTTTTATGGCCAATTCATGTTCCTGACAACACATCTGGACCTCATCTGACTCGGAGCCCGAGTCTTCACTATAGCGCTAGTCTTCGACGCTTCAACCTACCTTATCCAGTGGCTGGGGCTGTAGTCATCCGTTGTTAACGGTGACTCTTCTATACTATGCGTCTGACTACGCTCTTCGCGCAATCGCTTCGTCAGATGGCGCCCTAAAAGTGATTGCGTTCCTGGTTCAAGCACATCGCTTGAGCGGGCTTCAGCCAGGATAAAGCCAAGACCTCGGAGCGACGGTATCTGACTGCTAGGATGCTCGGTCAATCTTTCTCGAGTAGGCCCATTCCATGACGTTTCACTCTCGAGCTCCTCGGTGCTCGGATGAAGCGGACAGATGCGCCAACATCGCAATCGCAATCGGTTCTATTAGCGAGCAGTAGTCGTCGACCAATCCCGCGCCAGGTTATTAGACCAGCGCACTTCAATGTGCTAGACTCTGCAGGTATATACTCATATCCAGAGCCAGAGCGATCATGGCGTATATGCGAGTGCATAAGGTGCACCAAATACTACATAATAAATACTGGCAATTGAACGAAGTAGCCATGGTCCTCAGCCGTTCATGGGTATTGACTGGGACTGCCAAGAGATTGGATGTGATGCACATCTACCAGTGTATTCATTTGCGTTCCTGTCGTCCTAAGCTTCCGAACTAACGGCAATACGAGGACTTCGGAAGCACCTGGTCATCTAGCTGCCCTAGGCTCTATTGCTCTCTTTATGCTTGTGGGTATTACAATAACTACGAGCTTTGCGCTGATGTTCTCTCTACATAAGCTGGGCCCGATACCTATCTAGCATCCCCATCTTCCATTCTCTCTTCAGCTTCAGCTCCCCTCCGGTCATCCAGCCTCTTCTCTGATCCAACATGAAGCCTTCCTTCGCCTTCCTTCTCAGTGCTCTGATTGCCACCGCTACTGCTTTACCTGTTGCATTACAACGAAATACACCTACAGCGCTTGTTAAGCGCGAGGAAGGGAGCACAGAAGACGCCGACGACGTGAACATCTTCTCCAGCTACAAACCCAAGGCCGAGCGTGTATGTTTGCCGTGTCTTCTCTGTTTCTCATCTTCATACCTCTCTCTTTCCAGCGAGAAGAAGAAGACGCCGATGACGTGAACATTTTCTCCAGCTACAAACCCAAAGCCGAACGTGTATGTCTATTGCGCGCTCTCTAATTCCTATATTCATGCCTCGCTTCCCAGCGCGAAGAAGAAGACGCCGACGATGTGAACATTTTTTCCAGCTACAAGCCCAAGGCCGAGCGTGTATGTCTATGCGGCTTCTTCAATTCCTCACACTCACACATATATTTCTAGCGCGAAGAAGAAGATGCCGACGACGTGAATATTTTTTCGAGCTATGGCAAATCTAGCGAGCGAGTATGTGCCTATTGCGCTTGTTAAATTTTTTATGCTCATGCATTTCTGCTCAGCGCGAAGAGGAAGATGCCGACGACGTGAACATCTTCTCAAGCTACGGCAAAACATCGGCCAAGCGTGAGGAAGACGAGGTGGATCCTGATGACATAAACGCCTTCTCCAGCTACGGCGGCAAAGCAACGTCCAAGCGCGAGGAGGAAAGCACGGAGGACGCGGATGACGTGAATATCTTCTCAAGCTATGGCAAATCAGCGGAAAGACGGGAAGAAAATGCATAAATGCTGGCGGATGGGTGAATGGCAGCGTCCGGAAAATGATGACTCGGACAGTATTGTAAATTACTTCTTATTTCTGTAATTCGGGACAGAAATTTTATCAACTAGCATTTTCAGAGTACATCATGGGGCTTGTTTGAGCTGCGCATGGGGTGCCGATTGAGGCGGCGTATATGCTTGCGTCTGTTGATAAAAAGCTTTCACCGGTTCTTCGGACCTTCTCTTACACATTCATATCCGACCTACTGCACACAGGGCTTAAGATGAAGTACTGGAAATCGCGGTGCATGCAAGCCAAGATGCTATTGACTTACGGATGCTCTACGATGCCCGCACAATCTAGTAAAGCCACGTGAGTGGCTCTGTCGCTGGTGATGCTTGAAAAATACTGTAGCGTTCCACTGAGAGTGTAATGTCGGTGTACATCAGCAGCCACCACACAGTTCGAACTTCGCACCATTAACATGTTGAAGAATCGCAAAATGCCGAGGCGTAATTGACTTGCCTTTTACGTTGACGCGTTAACGTTTCGGCCACATTGGGCCATTCGACCGCCTTGGCACCCTCGTTCCTTGCCCCCAAACACCACCAGGCCCTGGGGCTTCAGAGCAGCGCTATTCGCCAACATGGCATGGAGAGCAGCCCCGACCCGTCGAGAGATTACCCTCGTCCTCTTTTCTCTGACAGTGTTCATCCTCTTCTACAATCTGGATACTTCTTTTCGTTTCCTCGGCGTAGACCCAGTAGCCTCCCAGAGCGCCCTATTGAACAAATTCGGGTTCTCAAATAGCATAATCGGTCCCGATGGGCGACGGCCCCCGGGCTGGAGAGATCCACTGGAGAGTGAGATTTTTGGTGAGTGGGGCTGGGAGCAGGGCCAGGTCGCTGGTGACGGTGCCGAGAGGGAGAAAGCAAAAGGAGCTGACAAATACGGGGCTATGTGGATGGGAAAAGCCAAAACAGGTGCTGGAGAGGACCAAGCAATCTTCGGAGAAGGCAAGGCAGGCGATGCTTTTGTAACTTGGGGCGACCGCGTGCCCCAGGCGAAGCTCGTCAAGCACATACCTGGTAAGCCGGTTGGGCAAATACTTGGATAGATGTCTGAAGTATTCGGTGCAGGTTACACGATTATTGATAATGTGATCATCGTGAACGGCACTTTCTTCCTGGTGACCGACGACCCCGGCTCTTTCCCGCCTCTGGGTTCCATATCGTCCTCAGCAGAGGATATTGAGCAACCGCCACGGCCAGAAGACTGGCAGATCATTACCAGCTCAGAAGCCAAGAAAGTGGGGACTTTCGGCGCTTCGTGAGTCACGCATTTTTCTATTCCCCTCGCCGAACTCATTCTTTGCAGCATCCCCGGCGTCAGCTGGATCGGCACCGATGACGACTACAGTAATTCCCCCTTTCTTTGCCGGTACTGCTTTGCTGAAACCCCATCTTATAGGCAATCATACTTTGTTCACTTTCTGGCGCATGTATGCAAGCTTAGACCCGTCTATCGACTCTCAAGGTCGTACAACACTTGCACTGCCACGCCGTTTGATCTGGCCCTCCATTACCTACTTCACCGAACCATGGCCGGACCCACCCATAGAAGGCTTTCCCCGTATCCGCGCCAAAACTGGTGTCGATGATCAAACTGCCAAGGCTGCATTCCCATTTCTCATGCAGTGGTACGCCGAAGACTGGGCTGATTTCACCAAAATGCATGTCCCTTATGTCCTCGAGCGCGTTCTCGTCGCGGACCGCTCTGCTGCGGTCCGGGCGTCAAATGCTCTCCCTGCGTTTTCAGGACCATTCGAGGATTTGGCACCCATGTCAAGCTACTGGTGGGAGCCCATTCGGAGAATCATGGCGAACTTCGTGCGTGCTGTGGACGAACACAAGGGGAAACCGCTCCCGCCGGTCGTAACATACATGGTGGCGCAGAACAAGGGTGGCGTGATCTTGCGAGACCAGGATCATCGTACGCTCGAAGCGAGCTTGAAGAAGATGGGCAAGCAATATGGGTACGAGGTTAACGTAATTCCTTCCAATGCCAAATGGTTTGAACGGATGTCGATTCTCGCTCGGACTACGGTGGGTGTCCAACGAGGAACTCCAGTTACAATTGCTCACGTCGAGCCGTTTAGGTGCTGGTCGGTACGCACGGATTGCACCTTGCAGATAGCTATTATATGAGGCGGTCACCGCATACGACACTCATAGAAATATTCCCTGATGGAGAGTATGTGAAAGACAATGCTTTGGCGTGTCACTCCATCGGTACCCGGTATATCGCATGGTCAAGCAACGGGTACGTACTATGTACCTCTCAATGCCGACGGCTACTGACGCTCTCTATAGAAAACTGCCCAGCGACACGCTGCCCACAGAGGAATTATCAGAAAACGACGGTCACACGAGAACTGTTTCTGTTGACACCACCAAGATCGTCCAAGCGATTCGGGACGAAATCACATTGGCTTCCTGAGGCCTGGAGGCGTCACCTGCTTTTAGACAAACATTGTAATGATACCAGGGACTATATTAGTTGTTTACTCGGAATGGACAGACGTCATGAAGATCTGCACGCCTCGCGAGTGCCTCGATGCATACACGTGGTAATTATTATATAAAGTTGACCAAAATCACTAACATATGCTCTCCAGCCCAGCAGAGACATTTTTTGACGTGAGTGTTTCATTGCAGTAGCAGTCCCCAGCCGTTGCTGATTTCCCCCATAGATTCTGAATTCGGGTGATTTGCGCGAATGCATCACAGCTCCTTACGGCAAACTTCATTATGGGCCCTTCCAGTTGAGCTACTTGCCTACGTTTTCACGCTCTGTTTGCCCGCGGACGATTACATCGCCCCGTCGACACAGCATGCGCCCCTGCTGCTAACGACGGTCTGCAAGCCGTGGAGGGAGCTGGCGCATGGGACGCCATCGCTTTGGACTAGCCTGAGTGTCCGGATCGACCGCTGGATCGCCAAGGAGCACGACATGTCGGCGTTACCGGACGTCGTGCAGTCCTGGCTCGGGCGGTCCGCCATGTGTCCTTTGGCATTGGAGGTTTCTAACGCGAGCGGCCGATGGGACCAAAGTGCCGTAGACGCGATGACTCGCATTGTGGAGATTTACGCTGCGCGGTTGGGACAGTGGCACCACTTCAAGATGCACCTTGCTCCCCCGCAGAGCTACTACTACCCGTATTCCCTTTTCAGCTCGTTTGCAGGAGACTACGCATCGCCCTTACTGGAGAGCCTAGATGTTGACATCGGCTCTCCCATCTCTGTTGGTTTTCATAGCGCGCTCAACACCATAGCGAACTCGGCCCCTGGGCTGCAAAAGTATCACATACAATGCCCCGGCAACTTTCAGCTCGATCTCCCTTTCCCCGACCTGACCCACGTGGATGTCAATGTCCGGAGTGCACGAGACGCGCAGGAGCTTATTCGCCTGGCGCCTGCGCTGGTGCATCTTCGTGTTCTGACCGATTCGGGCGCGAGGTACACGGCCCGAGACTGCGCCAATGCAGACGGGGCCATACTCATTCGGGAGTGCCTGCGCTCTTTGGAAATCAAGACCGAGCTGGGGTTGCGCGATGTGCTGGGTCGTCTTCAAGCGCCGTCGCTGGAGGTGCTGAAAATCGAGACCTCAGCCCTCGATCCTCACATCCCCTCCAAGTGGTCACAGCCCCTGTTGACCTCATTCCTCAGTCGCTCGGCCTGCTCCCTCAAGGTGCTTCACCTCGAAGGCCGCGCCCTTCTGACGTCGAAGTCACACCTCGTTGAAATCATGGAGCTGTTACCGTCCCTTGTTGAGCTATCGATCCACAACTACGATGGCTTTTCCATGTCAGAAGCGCTATTGCAGCGGATGACCCTCACCGACGCCTCCGGGTCCGCTCTGTGCCCGAAGTTGCAGAGCATTTTCATCATAGACGGGTGGTCCTGCTATGCGGGATCGATAGGGAGAATGGTTCGATCGCGATGGCATTTTCCCACTGCTGCACCAGGACCCACGGCGGGGTCCGAACAGCAAGTGCAATGCGGGCACCTCAAGAGCGTGCGTCTGGGATGGTGGCTGGGCCGCATCACGGGCACCGACAAAGCGATGCTGAATGCGATGAGGGAGCAGGGGCTGGCCGTGGAATATTTTCACTTATGATTCATTGATAGGAGTAATGTTATGGAATATTGGGTTCTTGGGTGGTTCGTAGTTACAAGTAGTTACAAATTTGGCGCACGTATCAATCGAAACGCTGGCGCTTCGCAAGTTCAATCAGCGCTGTGCACCGTTCGCCAAAACTCAAGACCGAAGGTAGCGACTTCAGCCTAATTGCGATTGCAGTGCTTCTTTTCAGATTGCTACTATATGTCGAAGCTCTTCTGAACGTGACCAGGCCTTCGAAAGCAGACGGGTCCGGCATGCTGTCTATATATTCATGTCCATGTACAGTGATATACAATACATTCGCCTATATGATACACGCGGTGAATTCTCAAATAAGGATACATGTTCAGTATATTCCAACTGATGTTCGCGACCGCGTTTCGTGCTCTCGGTAAATGACCGAGACGTCTAGATAGTACTGTGGGAAGATTCGATTAACGCCCTTATCCGAAGCGAGGCACAGCCAAAAGAAGAACTCGCCTTAACGCTTATGCCCACCCAGTCGACGCTGGGCAGCATATCGGCCTCGAGCTTCAGCTCCCCCTTGAGGAGCCCGTCTGGCAGCCCGCTCGTCCCCCGGTCCGCCGCAGGATGCACCTGGTCCTTCCGCCGCCGCGGGCGCTTGGGGAACCCCTCGCCGAGCTGGGTGATAAGGTTCCGCGTTTCGGTGAACGGTGGATTGGGCGGTGGCGGCGCGAAGATGCGTGCGTTGTTGTGGATACTGCGCCGCGATGCGGACTCATCGATGCGCGAAGGAAGGGAAGGGCCGGTATTGGATCGCGCGCGGCCGAAGAACTTCCGTTGGCGCAAGGGCATTCGGTGGGAAGAGGACGAGTCGGAGTCCTCGGCTGAGCCTAATGGCGTCATGGGGGGGCTTGGGGGCAGGCGCGATGGGATGTTGACGCTGACGTAGCGCACCAGCGTCACGGAGATGGTTGCGTTTACCGCGATGTCTCTGGCAAGCGTCGAGGACCTAGGGGTAGTGGTGAACACAACGTAATAAGGAACCGCGGAGGAGCGGGAGAAGTTGGCGGGGCTGGGCAGAGTTACCTGTTCCGTTTTGCGTCATCAGTTGGGAATGGAAGAGGCGGTAATTATATCAGGCTCACCGCACACTGGAAAGGGACCGATATACTTGAAATTAAGGGCATCTCCAGCCAGAAATCCGGTTGCGCAGTAGAGCTTTCATTTGAGTGATTGTTAGAGAGCACCAATAAAGGCATCTCAAGCCTTAATCGGGGGTAAGCGGCCAGGTGACATGCGTGTAATGCAAGACTCACTGTGCCCTATTCTCATACGAGTCGCTAGGTTCCCAGAGTGCGGTGACTTTATAGCTTATGGAAGTGCTTTCTACAAATGCCCGACCTCGAGCTCCACTGCCAACCAGGGCCGAGGCCGAGAAGGTTTTTGGCAATTCCTGTCCTGGATGTTGACCGCGAGGCAACTCAAACTGAAAGGGAAATGATCTAGCCACCTTGCCAGGGCCTCTCACGCTGGAGACGCTGGAGATGCTTGGCCTTCGTCGCAAGTGTGTTGACAGAGTTTCACGCAAGGCAACGGGGGTTCGAAGAGATTCGGCTGGTGGAGAAACCGAGAAGACTGTTGTCGAGGTGAAGAATGTATGCCTGTCTTTGCAGTCTTTGCCGGTGTAGGTTGGGTCGCCCACAGCCTCTGTTCCTGACGATGTGTACTGAAATATCCCTTCGATCTTTGAGCGTCATGATTAGATTGTAAGCAGAAGCTTGAGTAAATGCTGCCTACCGTGACAGAGAGACGGCCAGTTTGATGGCAAGATGGTTCCAGTACTAGTTCACCACCGACGCGATCGTTGTCGCTAAAGACTGGGATAGATTTGGAGGTCTGAAGCTCTTCATTACGGATGAGTTTAACGGAGGGGCTAGTGATTCGTAATTCCATATGCAGAGAGCTGTAGAAACCAATTAGCGACTTCGAATAAGAGAAAGAGTCACGTCGCTCACCGGCATGATGATGAGTGGGGGTATGTAGGGTATGCAGAGTGTATGATGTGTTGTTTCGGCGCCAATGGGATGACGTCCGTCTGGAGTGCAGGTAAAGCTGAATGGTTTCTGCGCAGTGCAGAGGGACTGATATCGAGAACGACGTTGCTGAGGCCCGGCACGGCCCCATCAGACTGATTTCTTCTCCTGCCAGAGGCCATAACGTCAAGTTTGAGAGCGAAGTGCCTCGCTAAGACGAATCAGATGAGAAGCTGCCAGCAATGCGAGATCATGTATAACAGATGGAGAGGCAGATATAGGAGTGGGATGAATGGTATCAGCAGTACGTCAATCAAGCCGGATGGTCAGACTGGGATGTCGCGGTGCTAGCCACGCATGTAGGGTTTAGTATTTAAGTTGTCCTGAGACGCGAAAAGTCAATCGAGCATCGGGCGCAGTAAAACTGGCGTGGGTGCTAGACAGCTGCTGATCGGGAGCAAGGAGCATGTGCATCTTTCTACGAATTCCTACCACTCGCCCGGAATCTTTGAAATGACTATTTCCATGTTCGCTTATCAGAAGAAGATGGAAATTTCGTACATATGCGTAGATCATCAAAAACATGGTGCCACCCAAAAGGTATGCACCACTACATATTCTACAGCTTACCAGAAGGCGCAGGCTTCGATGATGGGTATCTCAAGGGCTTGGACGGGGTCGAGAATGACAGGCGGGCAGCGTGCCACCATCCCGTTTTTAACTTGCAGCGTGATACTTTAACAGCAAGAGTCGTCGTTGTGGGTAATGCAGAAACCTGCTGCGATATGGCGCGGCTGTCATTCACGAGTTGGGCGGCAAAGATAGGCGAGAAGGCCATCACACCTGACGTGCCTCACATAGCACCTTATCACCTGGCACGGGGTCCACCATTCATAATGCGGACTGTTACAGCCCTCACACGAACGCGGAATCGAAATCGAGGAATGAATTGAATTGATTGCCTAGATTGCTGCTCGAGGATTACCTGCATTTGGATTTCGAGGGATGTTATAACCGCTAACCCCCGTTCACCAAACAACGACCGGAGTGCGGGGTATAAACTTACCGATAGCCGTATCACAGCCTCCGTGCGCGTGAAACCCACTGAAACTCGAGACGCCAGGGGCAGCAGGGTTGAACATGCGGTTCACCGTCTGAACAAACCCAGAGTAGACACGAGTTTAGGAATACTAAGGCCACATGCGCAGATGACGCAAATTCAATAACTGTAGCGATTTCACAGGGATCTGTCCTGCTCGGTCCCGAAATCCGCAAAATAGCCCCTCATAAACCACAGTTACGGTGGATCTGAAATCAGTTGCCAAGCAACCCAGACAAGGAACCGTATCTCGAGGCTCAAAGTCAGGGCCAGTGTTAGAGCTGCCTCGCAGAAGTTCTTCGATGCGGTGGGGTCGGGCCTGTAAGCAAGCTGAGCAGCGGCGCATTGACGAATATCGAAGACGCCGAATCCTCCACTACATCGTACGCTCGATGCCGGCCAAAAGCATAGCCTTGAGCGGGCGCGTATGCGGGCGTTGTGACCAGTTCCAGGAGCATCAAGAGGATTCCCAGTTGATGAGAGGGCGAATCTGCACAAATATATATCAGCCGCCTTACGTTCTGGTAGCTCCGATTGGTTGAGAGCATTTTAAAAAGCCAAGCAGATGCGCTCTGAAGGCGGGATGATGGATCGGACAAGAGAAACTATTGGATGCTAATGACTCCCGACCACAGGAATACAGACCGGGCTTGCGCGACATCGGGCGGGGCGTAAATCTTTGATGAGTATGCAAACTGCTAGGCCGCCTGTCAAATGAACGGGCAGAATCCAGTCAGTGACCGATGCCTATTGATGTGATGATATTTGAGCGGTGACGGAGGCTTGCTGACGTTACTGCTGACCAGCATATGAATATGAACGGGGGTGGGTTTGTCAAATGGCAGTCGTGACGTCGTTGGAGAGTTTGAGTTAGAGAAGACCTTCTAGAAAACTGTGAGATTTTGAGCTCGCCGTCCAGGATCTCTTTAGAATTTTGAGCAACTCGGCTAAGAAGAGGCGACAGCGACGCGTGTACTACTCGTGGTTCTTGTCGCCTCGTTGGTTCTCAGTGGGGGCAGTAGGCGGCAGTGAGGTGATAGGTGGGTGTGCCATTCCGAATCGCTGCTGCATTTGAACTTTGTTGCGCTCGGCAGCCTCCGAGATCGACAAGAGATGGAAGATGAGGGTGCCCAATTTTAATCCGGGCAGTGAGAGCGTCTGGCGCGCCGGCCACCTTGATCACTGGTGAGAATCTCTCTTTGAGGGGTGCATCGGTACATGATTAATCATCTAAAAAGGTAGTGAAAGTGACAGCAGGTCATGGCGGTCAAGAGCTTTAATAGAAAATAGAGCAGCAAAAGTCCACAACAATATTTTCGGCGAGATTAGCGATGTTCGAACTGGAACGAACAGAAGCCCACATCGCACTTAACAGACTTCCCGGGCGCATCAATTTGAACCTGATCAACAGAGAAATATCCGTTCTGCTGAATACAACCCAAAGGCTTGCACGCGACATATTCTCTTTAGCGTTTAACATGAAACAGGCCACTTGGAAAGAGAAGACTCACAAGTAGATCACGTCGCTGATAAGTGGCAGCGACCCTTCTATGTCAGTGGGCTTACACGCTTGGTGCCCTGGAAAACTTTATAGGAGCGCAAGAGCTCGCAAATATGCTAGCTCTGCAGCCGGCTGGCAAAAACAGGAAGGAAGGCCTGAGTGCTCCGCATCAGAAGTACAGGGTCTGCGTTTCAGCTACAGACTTTTGCAAGCCATTTCCGACAGGGGCCAAGCTGGTCATGGCGCCTAGTACGTGGTATGTGGGAAGGCAGTACACTCAAGTCATAGGATCATCCGAGTAGATATTGCCCACGCCGAAAGATTCACATAGTCCCAAGGAAACACGTAGATATTCTTCATGGGATAAGGAAACAGAAGTAGATTACGAGCACCTGACTTGTTGCGTACAGGCACACCGGCCCCCGGTGTGCGGTTTTCACGGTCATTTGCTGCGTTTGAACTTGCCGAAAGATAAGAACCAGTCCTTGAATTGAGAGCAAGTTTCGCGGGGAAGGAGTAGGTGTGCAGGATGACAACAGGATGATCGAAGTTGGCTGGCGGGTGCTGTTGCCCCCGAGCGCGCTGGCGGCTGGCACAGCTTTCTATCTGCCAACCCACACTCTTGACTAGACTCGTGACCAGTCTCAGTATGTAGAAACTGACGATACTGAGACTGGTACAATGGGGGCAATAAAGTGGCAACGCGCGAATATTATTCAGGGCCGGTCAGAATCGTTGCGTCACCGGCCGGCCCTAAGCTTGCTCCGAGTACTTCCTCTGTCGATAGGGCTCTCAAAGGGAGCACCCATGCAGTTATTAGCCAGTAAATGATTACTATCTTGACTATAGTAGTGAACATCCTGATGAGAGGAAAAATCCCGCCCAAAATCCCTCAAGCCATCATCGTACAGCTTCCCAAGAAAGTCTGATAGGTGCAAGAGCACTGCACATCCAAATCCTGCTCGATCGAGTTCAAAAAAAGGGCCAGACCCCCATAGCACCCTCTTCTCCAGGAATGGCGAAAAATCTGAGGTTTGTAGTATCTGAGAAGGCTAGAAGAACGTCCGGGTAGTCTGCTTTTTGCCGCGGGGGCCCTGTCGAGGTCCCAGATTCGAACTCCGCTTTAGGAAGGTACTGTATGGGCGTAGCAGTGCTATGACTCTGCCTATCGCTTTGCACATAGTACTTCATACCTACTTCTCGGAAATTTACATATTTTATGCAATCTTCCTTCGACAAACCTCTGGCCTTGCGCCCTCCCAGCAAAGTCGACTAGATCAGTGCTGTCCGAGATAGTCCAGCTTTTCTTGAGCGGCTTCCCTGATGATTCTTTCGTGCAAGTTCCTCAAAATAAGGGCCTCCGTAACGATTAAATCACGTCTCGGTCTCAACATTTACTGTACAGCATACCATCAAGGCCTTGATTTCTGGTCTAAGGTCTCGCAAGCAGAGACAGTTACCCAAGCTCTGACTTATGGTGCCCTGTTTCGCATACGCAGCCAATATCTCAAGTGTCTAATATTCTTGCAGCACATTCAATTAAAAATAGAAAGGATTAATCACCACAAATGGCCAGAGAGCATTTCATAGTTGCTGGATACTCAATTCGGCGCGCTGGGGCTCGGTAAGTTGTTTCGGCCAATTAAATGCCGGTGGAATCTGAATAATTACATATAAGCTAATATAACTTGCATCTGAGAGGTTGAAACCTGGTATATGAATGTGTAGCGGAGGAGGATAACGAAGAGTTGACGAGAGGCGCGAACGAAGTCGACGCGTTTAATGACGTACACGTGGCAACACATGATGTGCCGACGTGCCGATTTTAGGACCTTGACAACGGCCCCAAGGGAAAAAGCAGACGCCAGACAAGGTATCCGGAGTTCACGCAGGTTCGACGAGGTACGGTTCGATCAGTCTTATTCGATCTCTCGTAATTACCCATATCAAGTAGCATGCCGTCCGGAGCCGCGCGAGAACCGGCGTTGCCACCCAAGAATAGTCACGCCCGCCACCATGGTGCCTGCGATGACAAAACATGCGCGTTCACCGTCACCGGCGGCGAGCGCAGCGCTCACGACGTCCAAAAACGGAATGTGGCTGTGCTTTCTCAGCCACTTTGAAATCCCTTTCTCTATCTATTCCTCTGTTATTCGCCCTTATGATGTACTCTAGAGCTTCAGATATATCTAGAAGCTGTCTATTGAATATAAATTACCTTAGGGCGGCCTAATCACCATCTCTTACTCCCTCTGCCTATCCATTGAAGCTGGCTGTAGGGCTTGTATGTGTCTCGGCCCTCTAAATATACTTTGAGCATATCTAATTCCTTGGTATCACAGAACTTATTGTTACTTCTTACAGTCAATTGAATTCAATGAGGTAGCCATACAGTCTACTCGCTAGCCGAGGGACGTTCGTCGCTTGTGGCTGAAAAAACACAGCCACACTCCATTTTTGGACGCAGTCGGCGCTGGGGTCGCCGCCGGTGACGGTGAACGCGCATGTTTCGTCGTCGCCAAGCACAACGGTGGCGGGTGTGACTGCCCTCGGTAACGCTGTGGCTGGTAGTTATGCGGTCGCGGACGGCAACCTACTTGATATGGGTATATCTATAGAGACCGAATAAGACTGATCGAACGGTTCCTCCAGGTTCGACCGTTTGTCTGGCGGCTGCCCTCGGGAGACTACGTCCGGGGCGAAGGGTGTCGAAATGGTGCAGGTGAGTTTAGGGCCGGCTGTGAAACACAGGTTCCGACCGGCCCTGAACATTATCCGCGCGTTACCACTTTATTGCCCCCATTTTACCAGTCTTAGTATCGTCAGATTTATCTACATGCTAAGAGTGGTTACGAGTCTAACTCTTGACCTCTTTTTAGCCTTCGGAAGGATAGCTCGATAGAATACTCACTTCTCATACCTCCCGATATCATGCATACTCTTTTGGACTAATCTTTTCGCAATTGCTGCTAGACTTTTGAACTGTCGGCAAGAAACCCTGACCTTTTCTAATGTTTATGATCATGGGCCTTCAATCTCGTGCTAGTCTGTGACCACCTCATTTCTCGAGGAATACCATCGATTGCCCGATCTGCGAAGCTGGATTTTGCCTATTACCACTCCATGACCTGTATTTTGAAGAAGATCTTGGAAGCGGCCAGCAGTGAGTGTTTCAAAATGTTCAGGCACACCTGCACGAGAATGCAGCTTGATGTTCATATTAGTATGCAAGATGTACCTAGTTCAGCTTTGCTCCAACGCCTATGTGCTAACGAGCAGCCCAGGCCTGCCAACACCAAGAGGTGGACGCTGGCGTTGGCAATGGGGGAAACTGGCAGCACTGTACACTGCATTCGTTCTTGGACGACTTGGAAGTCCTGCCGCATAAACTTGGGCTGGTATAAGCAATACTTGTGCGCGTCTTGGTCCAGAACTTCTCCGGAACACTTCATGCGGACTATTTTTCGAGAATACACTGATAGAGGATTTATGAGTGGGTTAATGAAAACCACTCATATGCGATGTTTTCTTTACATTAATATTCCTGTGACTATCACGGTTATGGGACTTACAACGTCGAACCACAGTCATCACCACTCAGCCAGCCAGAAATAATGTGAACTGGGGAGTTTTGCCTCACGCTGCATCTGGGTCTATCCAGGCTCTCTGGTCGGGTGGGGCTTGGTATGCTTGTTACTTGAGAGCTTTGCGCTAGAAATGTTGATTGACACACGCTTGACTCCTCGTAAAGGCCCTCTCGATTACTACTCATCTACAATGTACCTATTTCGGCGGTCCATTTAAGCGTAACATATGTGCATCCAAAGCCAGAACCAAAGTTCATAGACAAAAACTGAAATGAGCAGCGAGGAATGAAGTGAGGGAAGTAAAAAAGTAACAGCATTATATATATATCAACACGCTCACGGGCGGTAGGCTCTCTATCGGTATGCAGGTACTTGGTAGTCAGTGGCGAAGTAGAAAGACACGGGTTTACTTGGATGAGGGCTTAGCGGCGGTCTTATAGAGGACGAGGCCTCCCAGGGCGATAGAGTACCCTGAACCCACGTGTTGGCACAGATATATGGAGATAAAGGTAATGATAACGCACCGAAGACCTGCATCGGGGTGACAATGCTCCCGAACAAAAGCACACTCCCAGTAATAAGGAGGATGTCCTTGAACACGCCAGCAAGCGTGAGCACCAGGCCACTTCCAACACCGACCAAGAAAACTGCCGCGACGTTCAGCAAGAACGCGACTGCTGCGTTACTTAATAGCACTGCGGGGCCGACACGAGCAAGCTCGTAGAACGGCGCGAGGCCCTCGGTGAGTGGCAATGCGACGAGATTGATTAAGGCGCAAACGGGCGCGTAGTAGTGCAGAGAGACGAGCGGGTCCATCTTAAGTCCGTGCAGAAGAAGCTCGATCATAACGAGACGCGAAGCCTCGAAGGCGACTGCGAGACACTGCACAATGAATCCTGTTGCCGAGAAGCGTAGCTCGCCGTGTGAAGCTAGGGCAACACCAGAGGATATCATGAGCACAATAAGCGCGAGTTTGCGGTTTGGCTCAGCGATGCGGAAAGTCCACGAGATAAGGAGGATAGACACAGGCGTGAAGGCCTGGGTGTGGCATTAGCGATATAGTATGATAAGGAGTGAGTAGGGGCTGACCTTGAGCATCTGGATATATGAGACGCTGAGGTAGAGGTACGCGGTGTTGCTAAGGATAAGACTGCCACTGAAGAGCAGGCCGATGGGAAGGATGGACCGGATAAACATGTCTCGGGACATCTTGACGTCTTTCGCGCCGTCAAGAAGGTTTGTTGTACGCTGCAGGATACGGGTTCCGATGGCCTATATCCAGTATTCAGGTTAGATGAGTGGTAGCAGCAACGAGTCGGGCGACGCACGGCAAATGTTAGATGCCATGTAACGGTGAAGACGGGGAATTTGAAGTTCAGGGTATTGTAAAGATAGTTGTTGTATATGATCACCGCCGAGGACAGACAGATCCAAAGGGGAATTATCATCGCCGCGCTGAGCTTGGGTTTCTTCGATGTAGAAGCGGTCGCTGGCGCGGGCAGCGAAGAAGAGGCAGGTCTTTGCATATCATCGATTTGGGATATGGCATCGAGGCGCATGGAGTCTTTCTCATCTTGGTCTGGCATCGCTGTTACTGGACTTGGAGGCAAGGGAAAAGCTATCAAAGCGCGCGCGTCAGCGTTGACTTCATGTTTAACAACAGGACCCTGGGAGTGGAACTTACAGCGACTGTACAGCGAGGTACAAAGGGGGGGAGAAAGAAAGGAAGAAAAGAAAGAGCGCCGAGGGGAAGAGTATTAAAGTAAAAAGGGCAGACTCGCCGTCGCCGATAGGGTGCACCGCAGTGGTTCGGTGGAAATGTTATGAAATGACAGATTTGACAGAAATTTCATAACACGACCTCTTCAACCACTTTCAATGGCCAGCCTCCAGGGCTATGTCGACCGTATGTACTTAATCTGCGTTGTTTATTCCATAAAGCTAACTTTATCTCAGGACGCGTGCTGCTCATCCTTCAAGACGGCCGCGCCATAGTCGTGCGTATTGCGATCGTGTCCGGGCCTACGCCCTGCCGTACGCTGCCAATGATTGACAATTTTCCACACGTACAGGGCATTATGGCAGGCTTTGACCAGAAGTCGAACGTTGTCCTATCCGATTCGAAGGAACGCGTTTACAGCATGGAAGAGGGTGTGGAGGAGGTCCCACTCGGGCTTTATCTAGTCAAGGGCGACATGATGTGCGTTCACCGATCTCATCCCGCTTGTTAGGGCCTAGGTGTGCTAATAGGATGCGCATGCGCAGTGTGCTGATCGGTGAACTAGATGAAGCGTTGGATGGTGCAGTGGATCTCACGACTATCCACGCAGAACCAATCCCTCCAATTCGTTATTGAACGCATCAGTTCACGTCTGGGCCAGAAAAAATGTTCAACACGATCTTGGAGGATAATCTGCATCGTGCCTCTAACGATCTCAACTATCTAAGGACGAACACGTCGAGAAAGGTGTTGGAGCGGGGCGCGAGGCCAGTAGTGCCAGATGGCCCATTCACAGTTCGAGCAAATGCACATCCTTTTGCTGCCAAAATGTACGACGTCGTGCAGAACTTGATATACTCGTGACTTGGTGTGATACTAAAGAAGGGAACATCGAAGTGCAGACCGTTAGAAGCCTAATTACTACACAACCCAAAATTTCTAAATGGAGCATCCCCTAACACATATCTCTTCGACGCATTATCGCAGCCTACGGCTGACCAGGCACAACCTCCGCTTCCCCGCTGTCCACTGCGATAGTCATACTCCGCAAATTCGTTCCTGGTTCTCTACTGCTCTTGCGCCGGCGCACAGGCAACCAGCTGCGCTGCGATAGCGCATCCTCGTCGCGGTCCTCTCCAGCGTCTGCGTCTACGTCTACCGTGTATGGGAGCGGCACTTCTCGCGAGATACGGTACTGGAAGCCGTGTGAGAGATGGAATAATAAGAATGGGGAAAGAATGTACCTGATCCATGTTACCGGTGTGTTCGTTCTCTAGACGATCTGTGTATCGGACATTAGCCCAAGAAGGCAGACAAGAGTGAATCACGTACAGAAATTCCACTGCCACCTTCGCAGCATCTCTAGCAAACCACCAATGAACGTCCGCAATGGTAGGCCAGGCCCACTCAATGGGATGTACAATACCCAGATGAACCTGATCAGCAGGTTCGATACGAGCGCGAAATAATAGAACTATCATCACATGTAATTTAATCAGCGAAAAGAGAGCTCTGCGGTGGGACAAAGGAGACATACGGGAATCTCATTCGTGTATATAAGATCAGAGCGGAGCAGTGGGTATCGTGCGTGAGGCTTGAAGAACGACCAATCCATGAGGTAGTCCTGTTCACCGCAAAGGGTCAGTTCCATCCCACTAGTCGGCTGTTGGAGGAAAGGATGAAAACCCACCCAAGTACACGCATAAATGCTGTATATAGTTCCGAAGATGCACCACGCAATAAAGGGAGCACTTCGATTGCTCTGACCTATTGACGCAGTTAATACCTCCCAGGACGAGTGAAACGACGCCACGTACCATGGAAGCGCCAGATGAAGTACGAGAGGTAATATACTATACCCATAGTATACTTGCCTCCCTAACAAATCGTGTCTATCAGCCACTGCACGGAAGAATGCGTAAACATCAGGACTAACGTTGATTAGATGAGTAGGCAGCTTCGAGTCGGCATACCGCCGGATGCTCTGCACGAGACGCACAACGAATGGCAGGATCGCAAGCGCAAACTGGACGGACCAGCCCGCATGTGACTGGACCCCGCACCGCGTGAAGACGTCTGATGGAAAGTGGTGCATGTAGGCGCAGGCGGTGAAGTACACATGGGATAAAGTGAATACAAGTGAGCAGAATTGATCACTAATAGGTGTGTGCAGGTCTGGTCAGTTGGTTGGATCGATGAGATTAGTGGGAGACATGCGTACCCCATCCAGAAGTCCGTAAACTACGAATGGACGAGTCAGTGTACACAGTTTGTCAGTGGAGCATTTGAGACCTACCTCAACACGGTGGGCACCGCTGATAAGCAGCTCTCCGACACTACGAATAAGCCACCAGCGTGACGACCGAAACATGACTGGCAAGGGGTTAAACATCACACCAAACACAACTCCCAGCCATACCAGAGGCCACAAAGTTGGCGAGCCGATGCCAGCGAAGGACAGCCAGAAAGCATAGGCCAGCGCCAACAGGAGGATTGATGGCACTTCGAAGTACTCTCTGTGATCAAGTTTCGTGCGCACATCCAGTTCTGCTCTTTAGTTAGCTCTGCACAGATGTGGTGAATTGAAGGACTGACCAAAGATAAAAACGTAATTGATTCTCGCATCCGACCAAACTAGAATGTTGATGCCCACAAGTAGTGCAAATACCACTGGAATCGCGAAGGCACCGTAAATCAGCAACAGCCCTTGATATGGTTCTGCTATCCGGTCTGGCTGTAAAGCTGAACACCCCCTTGAGAAAATGCTTTCCTAACATTAGAAGTGTCTTACCATGATATATACCGCTGACGATAGCAGGTACCGCAATGCCCAACGCGATGCCAGATCTGAAACTACTGAAATGGTGGCTTTTGTGCTGCGATTCAGCACGCAAGCGGTTCATTGCTCGTTTCTTGTTGCCATGCTCTGAACAATAACTTAGCATCTCGCGCTCAGATATAATGGTAACGGTAACACGAACCAAATCGCGCGGCAAAGGCATCTTCGGTTTCTTTGCGCATGGCATTGATCGACTCTCCCGATGCAAATGCGCTTGCTTCGACCTGAGACATGTCAATACGAATGTCAGACCAATATTATTCAATTCACCTCACCTTCTCCTTCATATATGCCTGTTGAGCAGGCACCTAATTCATAATCAATGAGTTGCAAACCTATGAGAACCATCTTATGAGGGCACACCTTCGTGACTTTCTCGTACTTCTTGAGAGCTTTCCTAAAGCCGGTGATATTCATGATCTGGCAGGCATGTCAACCTGAGGCGATATGCTCATTGTGAAGACGCATACCCGATAATTGTTTAGTATCTCCATGCCACTGAATCGTGATCAACTTCTGCGCAGATATCAAGATGATAAAAGTTACCGATAATGTTCTAGGACAGCGCGCTTGAGCTTCTTTTTGGCGTGCAAATAATCGTCGGGATCCAACTCGTGCTGCTGGCTGGCCTGATGGACATGACCATTCGATTTGTCTTCATGATCAGACACATCTTTCCCCTTCCCATTGGATGGAAAACCATCGATCGTGATTTGGCTTTCTCTCCAGTTCAACTTTGACGACGCTTGCTTAGCTATACGCGAAGAACGGTCTCTGAGAGTATTTGCTGATGGAACAGGGTTATGAGCGGCAACGGAAGTGGAGATTGTTCCTGGAATCGCTCTCAAGTTGGTCTTGATACTGTCTGACCAGGAGAGGTGGCTGTTAGGATGGGCTTCCTGCAATTGTCTCGAAGTCAACCAACACTTCTGAGAGAAACCCGAATAGAAACGAACATAATAAAGTCTCCTGTGATCCTTAAGCTCCTTTAGCTGCATGTTCAAAGCCTTATTCCTAGCCTGAGCCTCTTTCTCTCGGTCCGCATAGAAATTTTCGATCTTTTCAAGTTGTTTATCTAAATAAGCAAAGAAGGCCATATGGATGGGAGGCAGCGTAGGCAGCAGCGTGTGCAAAGTGACCGGCTGCTGCGGTTTCATGGATTGGGTCGAGTGATGAGAGCGAGTCGTAGATGGCCTCCGCAGGCTCGTCCCAGCACTGCGGGCTGCATCCAGTGACTCCAAACGGCGGGACGACAGGCTGATTGGCAGAGTCTTTGCTGAATGGACGTTTATATGGCAATGAAAGGCAAAATGTGGGAAATCTCACATCTTTTGTCTGCGAGAGAGCTCCGGGTCCCTCTCAAAGCCGTTGGCAAGATTACTGGGTGCTCGTTTTCGCTATCAGGGTCTTTCATCTGCTCTTCTGCTTCCTCCTCCGCGTCGGCTTCCTCTTCAGAATCATCCCCGCGACCAGAAGGACCAGCAAACGCGTTAGAGTTCTTGTTTATCGGGATCGACGAGGGTTTAGCATAGTGATTTGTCGACGAGCCTCGCTTGGTGCCTTCGGTCTGATCACTGTCACCCCCCTCTTCACCCAAATTTCCAGCGGAGTCCTCGCCAGACGATGATAGAGGGTCAAGGCCTTCCTGCCATCTCCTAATGTCCGTGATGCGCTTTTTTAGCCCCCGATAGTCACTGTTAACAGGTGTTAGCGTTTACTCGGCCAGGCTGATTAGGATATGGCGCACATGTAGGCTCTCTTCCATTCGGGAGTCTATAAACAGACTGTTAGACTTTGTGTGGCAAGAGATGGCGCATTGCATACCTGTGTGTCCTGCAGATAGCTGCGACATTGAGGTCATCAGAAATAATTCCGGGATAACGGTTGTTTATTACGCATTAGTCTCGGGGCTTACCGTGCGAATTTCATCTCACTAGTCGTAAAACCACAGACGTCGACGCTGCCTGCGGCTGGCTACGCGCGATCGTGAAGGGGGTTGGATGAGCAGAGAAGTCAGGGATTGAATCTGCGAAACGGAGCTCGAGAAATCCATTTGCGTATGGACCCTAGTTACGGCACGCCGACTCCTGAGACTTCGACAGGTGACGTACATTCTCCGGAGCTCCCATTCCCATTCTGCGATCATTCCAGTGCAAGCCTCGATGGGCACCCATCGATATCTTACTGCGAACGCAGTAACAAAATATAATGGAGTCTACGCTATTACCAGAACTTAAGACGACTAAACAAACCCCCTGATTCCACCTTCTTCTCTGTGGGCTCACTGACCGACGAAGTGTCGTATACTCGCTGGCGAATGACCCATGGCAGCGTTGTCCAGCCCTTTCTCTCAACGACGTAGTACTCCACCACACGCTTTGATACTGGCTCAGATACCGTTTGTCTTGTGCGCTTGTTGAACGCCTCGAAAGACTGTGTGTCCCATCAGTAGGTAGTAGAAGAGGAGGAAGAGAACCATAACTCACTTGAATAGTGTCAAATCGAACCAGAGCTTGGATAATGGTCCTGTTGAGTCCTGCATCAATTTTGGCCGTGTATGCTGGTCCTCCGCGAAGTGATACTATGCGTGTTGGGCTGTTCTACCGAGTGTAGGGGAGAAGGTAAGCACTGCAGGTAGACATTTAGCAGCTAAGCGAACCTCTTCAACAAACTTCCATCTGTACACAACTTCGCTCGGTCTATTGGATAATGATTTCAAAGTGACTTCCCGTTGCTGCGACGCCGTGACTCTGTTAATCGTCTGCTTATCATTGCTAAAACCAGGCATCGTGAGTTTTGCACCAGCGGGTTCTAATGATTACGCACTCCGCTATCGCTTGGCACATTTGCTTATACAAGGAAAGTGACAGCCCCGGTATGCCCGCGCCCCAAGCTCCAGGCGCCGCGGCGTGATATTTCAATGCTTGTGAAATGTGCGAAGGCTTATATAGTTTGAACTCTGCGGGAGCCGGTGCTGGAGGGGCGGTCTTGCCATCGCGATATGGATATTCGGGTTCGGAGTAGAGAGGCGGCCAAGCACCACTATTCGTGATCTGCATTACGCTGCCCATTGGGTGTGAGCGTGTGATGTAGCGAATTTTGTGGGTAAGACGTACGCCATAGCACTCTTGGACACCTCTTGTCGGTTGTCCCATATCCAGCGCAGGCCTCGGTGTTTGCGCGAGGGGATAGTCAAGTCTATTGGCCTACATGAGAACAAGTATGAGGAGTAGAAAAGCAATTGACGTACCTAACACGTCCATCTCTGCCTGAGTCCACAGGTCTAGAGCAGGTGCTTCCTTCGAGACCCGGTTCATGTACTCATTGTGAGCTAATGCGTCTTGGTCCACATCGTCCGACTGCTTCTCTTGTGCGGCCTGCTGCTGAGCCTCTTTCTGCTCCTTCCTCATTTGCCCTATCATGCTAGACGACGACGTTCTCTTGGCAGGTTTTGGCTTTGCGGCTTGGGCTTTTGGCTGAGCTGGGGAGGCAGGTGGCTTCTTCTGCGCTGTCGCGTACCCGCGCGTCACAGGCCGGCGCGCCAGCGAGCGCCGAGACATCCCGAGAGCTCGACCAGCTAGAGCCATGTTAGCCCGACCAGAGAGAATATCTAGACATGTTTGCGACGTCCTCAAGGCGACCGGCATAGCAAGGAAAGGGATTCACGCGTCTGTGAGCGGGAAGAGCAAAGTCTGACGGGCGTAAAGCCGTCGGGACTCTCCGACCGCCACGTGAATCTTCGAGAATTTCCGTACGCGTCCACTCGGCATCTGCGAGCATCTCTTTCTCTCCAACCACCACAACCAGCTTCTTGTTCACAGTCTTCTACCTAACCTATAATGCCTGTCAGTCCATTTCCGCCCAATTGATTGCTTCGAAGCATTGCAACTGACGCTTACCTTGACTCCGTAGCGCCAATCCCGCTCTTCTCGCCCGGCACCTCGCGCCGCTCCTGCTCAGACTCGCAGCGCGAGCACTGCAGCAGCACCCCCCATGCAGCACAACCCTGCTGCCGCACATGCCCCGGCACCCCCGGCGCAAGCCCAACAGGGCCCTGGCATGATGGCTCAGATGGCCGCAACAGCAGGCTCAGTAGCTATTGGATCCACTATTGGGCACGGGCTCTCCAACATGCTCTTTGGTGGAAGCAGCTCTGCACCTCCCGCAGAGCAGCAGCAGCAGGCAGCTCCTACACAGAACTATCAGCAGCAGGGCATGTCTTGTGAAGTTCAAGCCAAGGGTGCGTGCATTTGTCATCTACCATCACGTTGATACTCAGCAGTTCTATGAATAACAGATTTCACAAAATGCCTTGAGAAAGCCGACATGCAGTCTTGCTCGTGGTATCTTGAGCAGCTCAAAGCCGTACGTTCCTTTGCTATATCGATATCTTCATATAACTGAAACTCGCTTCAGTGCCAAGCTGCTGCCGCTCCCTACTAGAGGAAGTGGAAGCATCCCTTTGGGTTTTATGACCCCACGTAGACGTTGCTGGAGAGCAACTACTTAGTTGGGAGGATATACCGCACCAGCAGTCAGGTCCCTTACGACTGCCTCATCTATGTTGTTGTTCACGATTTTCGGATGAATAATATAATATAGTCGCATCACCACTCTGTTTACATGCTAGCAGGAGGACGCTCAAATCTACCAAATGACCCGAAATTCACCCATGTGGCCGCACGTTCGTTTAGAATTGACCAACCCGATGTTACAAAGCACGGCTATGCTCATAAACCAATCGCAGCCAGTTGCTCCTCCGAAACCCTCCACAAGTCCTCGGCATTCTTGGGAATCAACGCGTCCTTCGCGGGCTGCTTCACTTTCCCCATCGGCACCAGATAGGCGCCTTTGTATATCCCGGGGCTCGCCCGCACCTGCGGAGAAGCCGCTGCAAATAGACTAGTATCTGCTCCACGCTCCGCGTCTACTGTGAATGCGCGAAGTATTGCCAGCCAGACATTCTTGAGCGGCAACGTGCTTAAAAACATCTGGCTGCCATCTGAATACGCATATGAGTACTTGTGTCCTTCGTAAGACACTGGTAGCAGCCACTCGCCTGTCCATACGTAGCCAGGGTGCACCGCGGTCACAATGATAGGAATGTTGTCCGCGTCTAGGCGCTTCTGCAATTGCTTCGCGTGTAGGATGTTTAGCAGTTTCGTGTACCCTGCAGGCAATCGCTTTCGTTAATATCGTTGAATTTTCCCTTGCTGTCTATAATCCGCACCATACAGCTCATTTTGCGCTTGGCCCGACGAGCCGAAGTTGGTGTTGATGGCTGCTAGCGAATCGAACGCGGCCTTGCTCCTGATCCAGCTGTGCGTGACGGAGCTCAGCTGTAAGTAACAAAGCCATGTGGTTAAGAACTGCCTGCTTTCAGTTGCGGGATGGAGCGCACGTTGACGATGCGGACGTCAGTGTCTGGGAGCTTGGCGGTGGCGGCCATCAGTGGCAGGAGAGTATTGGTGAATATGAAGGGGCTCAAGTGGCTGCAAAGAGAACGGTCAGGGATTTTGCACATGTATACGCATAACGCGCCTACTTGATGGCCAGACTTCTCGATATGCCATCAGAGGTCGCGGCCCATGGTCCAACCTGGCTGGTGGCGGGTTATTGAGGGTTTTCAAGGTCAGACTATGAGACCTACAATGCGGCATTGTTGACTGAGGGTAACATACATCATACTTAGCAAGGTGGTGGGTTTCACGGATCCCGACGCGCGTTGAGAGCTAGGGTACTCACCAAGAATATCCAGTCGTTGCTCACGCGATACGAAGTATTCAGCCGCAGCTTTTGCCTCGCTTGGGCGCGTCAAGTCAAGACTGAGGTATATAACTTCCCCTGCGGAGCAGAGGATTAAAGCCCGTTAGCGCGTTTACGGTTCTCCTAATATCATGGTCAATCAGCGCCGGGCGACTCACCCGCTTTGTCGCCTAGCCCTTCGGCGCGCAGCTTCTCTATCGCCGCTTTAGCTTTCTCCTCGTTCCGCGCCCCCATGTAAACCTTTGCTCCATGCTTCGCAAGACGCTGAACAGTGTAGTAGCCTATTCCAGTGCTTCAGAGGTGCCGCGTGTAGTTGAGTCAACTGGTGCGGATAACGAAAATATGGTTCGAACAACGCGGCAAACTCACTTTCCCCCCGTTACAATCGCGACGCAACCCGTGAGGTCTGGAAGCTCTGGGCGTGAGGAGCTGGAAAAAAGTACTCCCATAGCGGTTGCTAGCGGTTGATAGATGCAGATTGACGCAGACTGATGCGCACAGGCTATGTATCTCGCGAGTGACAAGGTCTTGTAGGCGCTTGTGGGTGTTAGACGGATCCACTACTGCAGTGCTGCTGTCATGATGCTCTCCGCTACATTTACAGGGCTTTTCTGCTACCTATATCGCGGGAGCCTCAATATCTGGGACATGTCACACCAACACTTTCCTGAGTCCTCTCTCTTAGAAAGCTCAAACTGCGGAGTGTGACTCGATGCGCCTACGGGGTGATTTTCCCGTGTGCTTCTCGCCGCAGCCCACTCGGTGCCGTCGAGATCACTCACATCGCGCCCAAAATATACTTATACCTCATGCAAGAGCTCTCCCAGCGACTAGTTCATCTTATTCGCTAATATGGCCCAACATCAGCTCGAAGTGAGCATTCTCCTGGGCCTCGCCGCCCTAGGAAGCGCCTTTACCTTCATCGTGTTCCGAGCCAAGGACTCGGAAGGTGCAATAAAGCTGCCCACGGGAGATGATAGCCTCGAGCGAGAACATGATCCTTTCGACATTGCCATTCATGAGGATCTTGTCGATGGACATCCCATTGATGAAGAACGATTCTGGAGAAAGGTGCGTAATAATTTGAATCTTCGGCGCCCGACTAACGATCCTGGCATGCTCAGGCCCGTGTCTGGAAGCTCGCGCTCTCGACCACCATTGCGCTCGCACTCGTAATAGACACTATTGGGCTGACTTTCGCAATTACTTCGAATGTCAAAACCTCTGCACGAACTCTGGCAGCTTGTATTCTGCGCATACTCTTCGCGCTATATACATTAGTATTCTCCATGCATGCCATCAACCTCGATGCCATCGGACCTCACTCGAGCGCAATGTGGCACCTATCGATGCTCACGTTCATCTCTACCGCCGCTCTGTTCTCCATGTCTATCCTCCCCGCGCCCCATCCCCTCGCGCCGGCCGTCGCCAGCCCCGGCGCATCTGCAGCCACTGCGCTCACATGGACAACTACGGCCCTCTACCTCGTCAGCACGCTTCTGGCTTCCACCCTCCCGCACGGGCCCGATTTGAACTACAACCCCATCAACATCTACACCCCCGCTACAATCCTCGGCACCACACACGCGTCCGCCTCAAACGTATGCGGCATCGCCACCGCCTCCGTACTGAGCTACCTCACATTCAGCTACACCACGTGTGTGGTTATGCTTGGGCACCAGGCGCTGAGCCTTGAAATCGGCGATCTCCCCATTCTGCCGGCGAATATGCGCGCTACAGGGGCGTATGCTTCCATGCGACGCGCTCTCCTGCGTGCATCACAGAACAAAGGCAATGGATGGGCGCTGGGTCGAACACTCGTCCGGCTTAACGCGCCCGATTTCATCACCCTGATCCTCCTCGCCTGTGTAGTGGCAGTGCTTTTCTACGCGCCAGCGTTCTTCCTACAGAAGCTCGTGCAATACGTCGAAGATGACCCTATGCGCGAAGACCGCCGCTGGGGATGGGTGTTTGTCGTGGGCCTGTTAGTAGTGAACGCCACTGGGCACCTCATTAGCGGGCAGCTATGGAGCCTGGCAACGACAACGCTGCAGGTGCGCATCAAGATGCAGCTGAACAGTGTGCTGTATGGGAAGACACTCGTGCGTAAAGATGTAGCGAGCAGCGCGAGGGCGGAGGTGGAGAAGGATGCTG
This sequence comes from Athelia sp. TMB, assembly GCA_014898675.1. NCBI lineage: Eukaryota > Fungi > Basidiomycota > Agaricomycetes > Atheliales > Atheliaceae > Athelia > Athelia sp. TMB. The sequence continues at coordinate 217,940 of JACXVL010000035.1, forward strand.
ATAACAAAGACAAGAAACCGAACCTCGAAGTAGACGCGGACGACGACGACGATGACAATGAAGACGCCTTCAGTTCGAAGGCGCAAATCATGACGCTGATGACCACTGATGTCGACCATGTCGCCGACTTTGCATGGCACGCGTTCACGCTCATCGACTCCCCTGTCGAACTGCTCGTCGGCACGTTGTTCCTTTACCATCTCCTCGGGTCTTCGTCTCTATGGGGCCTCCTTGTGACAGTACTGTTTCTACCCCTGAATCACCTCGCGGGCAAGATCGTCGAGCACGCACAGGATATGCTGATGAAACGCAGAGACGAGCGCGTCGCGCTCATGAACGAGGTGTTGGGTGGGATTAGAATGGTCAAGTTTATGGGCTGGGAGCGCAAGGTCGAAGCGCGTGTGCTCGGCGTGAGGAAGGAGGAGCTGAAGTACCAGAGAAGAAACTTCTTGGTCGAGACGGGTTGGAACGCGCTGTGGGACGGGAGCCCGATATTAGTCACACTCGTCGCGTTCTGGCATTTTACAGTGGTGAGGGGCGAGGAGCTCACGCCTGCCATCGCGTTCACATCGATCACCAGTAAGTCTCTCTCCCAGTTTCATATGTATGCAACGTTTATATGATGTGATAGTCTTTTCTGAGCTTAAATTCGCGTTGAACGCCCTCCCGGAGACATTTATCAACATGTTGCAATCACTCGTCTCTCTCCGGCGCATCGAGAAATACCTCGATGCTATCGAAATCTCGCCAGTGCCCGCCGACCAACCTACCAAGATTATGTTTCGCAGCGCGACCGTCACTTGGGCCCAGGACCGCTCCCCCTCTTCCCACGCCTATTCTGCGTCTTCTACCTGCCCGTCTACACCTACCAACCCCGAAGCCTCGACATCTTCCTCCTTATTCACTTCGGTATCCGGCGCGGGGAAGTTCATTCTTACCGACGTAACTGCTAGTTTCCCGCAGGGGGAGCTTAGTTTAGTTTGTGGGAGGCTAGGGAGCGGGAAGACGCTATTGCTTATGGCTTTGTTAGGTGAAGCAGACTTATTAGCTGGACAGATTGTTGCGCCGCGCTCGTCCCCCGACTTTCTGGCCACAAGGGGAAAACAAGTCAAAGCAGGAGAGGAGTGGGTTTTGCCGGGCGTGTGCGGGTATGTGCCACAGGTAGCATGGTTAACAAATGCATCTATCAAAGGTGCGTTTCACATCTGGGGAAGGAGGTCCGAGGGCTTACTGTGTGTGCAGATAATGTTCTGTTCAATTTGCCCCTGGACGAAGGGAGATACCAGAAGACTCTGGAGGTGTGCGCGTTGAACAAAGATCTGGAGATTCTAGAAGGTTGGTCGCGTCTTGGATATAATCTAAACTGAGCTGATGTGGCTTGGCAGATGGAGACCAGTCCGAGATCGGCGAGCGCGGCGTGAACCTCTCTGGTGGTCAGAAGGCTCGCGTATCTCTTGCACGTGCTGTATACTCACGCGCATCCACGCTTTTCCTCGACGACGTGCTCTCAGCCGTTGACGCGCATACGGCGCAGCAACTCTACCACGAGTGCCTCAAAGGGCCGCTGATGCGCGGGCGCACAATCGTGCTCGTGTCACACCACGTTCAGCTCTGCGCCCCAGGCGCGAGCTACGTCGTGGCCCTTGATAATGGACGTACACAGTTCGTTGGCAGCGGAGCTGAGTTCTGCGCGTCGGGCATCATGGACACTCTCGTGCAATCAGGCCGCGCGGATAGTGGGGAGAATGATGTGGAAGGTGTCGTCGAAAATGAGCTAGCGGCGAGTGGCAGTGGGAACCAGAGCCAGAGCTCGACGTTGGAGAATACACAGCAACAGCCAAAGAAGGAGCCGCGGAAACTCGTTGAGGAAGAAGCGCGCGCGATTGGACACGTCAATCGCGACATCTGGAAGACATACATTCTCGCTTGTGGTGGCGCATGGTTCTGGGCTGTGTTCTTCGTTATTCTGGCTATCGCGGCGATGAGCCCAGTAGCCGAGAATTGGTGGCTGAAGTTAGTCTGGCACGACTGTCAGTTTGCACAATTTGGCTAACGATACTCAGGTACTGGGCTGGTGCTGCTACAGAGAGAGTAGACGAAAAAGGACCTAAGTATTATATTGGTGTATATGCTCTCGTGAGTGATTCGAAGATGGATCAATGTTATACTAATGACTAGCTTGACTTTATAGATCACCTTCATCGGTGTGGATTTTTCTGTTTTCATGTTTCACTAACAGCCGCTAACCTTGTCTTCAGGCCTTATCATCAACACGTCACAATGGCTCGTGTTTTGTAAGTGCTAATGTAACGTGTCGCGGATGTCTATTCACCTCATCGCCAGACAATGGTTCAATTCGCGCATCTACTGTTCTTTACCAAAGTACTCTTATCTTTCTGATACACTATCGAAATGCTTATCTCGCCTCCAGAACTTCTCGAATCTGTGCTGTTCGCTAGTATCAGATTTCATGACAAGGTCTCGCTTATTTTCACCGTGTGCGAGGTATCAAAATTCACCAGGCTGACGCTACATTTCAAGGTCTCCAGGGGTCGTCTCCTGAACCGCTTTGGAAAAGATTTTGAAGGTACATTCGCATCCTCTGCCAATTATGTTCAAATTCTTAACCTTTTCATCAGGCATCGACAGCAGTATGTCTGACGACTTCGCTCACACGATCACATATAGCTTGAGCGCAGCTACATCTTTCATTATAATCTCGGTTGTCAATGGTCCCGGGTTCGTTCTTGTGGCTCTCATTTTTGGTTCGCTGTATTACAGAAGTAGGTGCCAGTGGCAAGTTATCTATCCCCTAACTTCGCTTATCGTTCCATAGCTGCCAAGTTATACAGTCAGACGTCACGCGATATGCGTCGATTAGGTATGCTGACAGAGGCGCACCTTCAACACGAGCTGACCATCGCGCATCAGACTCTGTCACCAGATCCCCTCTCTATTCAATTTATGGGGAAACAATTGCGGGAGTGACTGTACTTCGTGCCTTCGGTGCTTCATCTAAGTACTTGCGTGACATGTTAACTTGCGTGGATATGGTAAGAGACACGAGTATGCCACTGGGTGCACTGGCTCACACTCATTCAGAATATCAACCCATATTATTGGATGTACGGAGGTAACCGTTTTGTAACAGCGACTTAGACGTTCGTTGACTTTGCTTCTCTAGTGAATCAGTGGCTCTCCGTTCGGTTCGATTTGATTTCTTGCTGCATCATTGCCATCGTAGGACTCGTCGCAGTCGCGAGTCCGGCTGTTAATGCATCACTGGCTGGTTTCGCTCTTGCGTTCGCATCGAGCTTCACTATGGACGTGAGTCTCAAATACGCTATTGTATCGCTATTGATGAATTACTCATGATGTTCATAGATTGAAACTGTTGTTCGACGATTTGTCGGCTTAGAACAGTCGATGGTTCGTTCGATGAATCGGGCTGTGGGTCTCGTGCTGACCCTTCTGTACAGGTCGCAGTGGAGCGTGTGAAAGAATACACAGAGCTGGTTAGGGAGCCTCCCGAGTTCATTGAACCACGACCGGCCCCTTCGTGGCCACAGAATGGTGCCATCAAATGCGAGAATCTTATCATTCGCTACGCCGTGAGTACACCCCATCCCCCCAAAAGAAACCCCCCTAACAGCCAATGTCTCTTCTTAAGCCTGAACTGCCGAATGTTCTACACCATTTGAATTTTGAGATTAAACCGGGCGAGATGGTATAGATTTATTGATGATGTTATGATTGTCGTGCTAATAATCTGCATTGCAGTGCGGAATCTTGGGTCGTACAGGATCAGGAAAGAGTACCCTCGCTTTATCACTGTTCCGCTTCGTCGAAGCTACGGAGGGTCGCATACTGGTCGACGACTTGGATATCTCAAAAATAGGATTAACCGATCTTCGGACCAAACTCACAATCATACCCCGTAAATTGCATTCGAAACGAAACTCTTGCATCAGAACTGACTTTCCGCTTTAGAGGATCCGACCATCCTGAGTGGCACATTGCGGTCGACACTAGACGTCTTTGAAGAGTACCAAGATGCCGAGATTGTGAGTCTCTTTTCATTGATATGACATACGCTTTGCTGAACGATGTCAACTAAGTATGAGGCTCTGCGTCGAGTGCACCTAATACCCGTAGAAGGTACTCCTGAAGAAGCCCCGGGCGCCATCAATGCCAATGTATTTCGCAATTTGGACTCGCCGGTGTCGGAAGGTGGCGACAATTTCTCGACAGGGTTAGTAATCCCTGTTATGATTGCCCTAATCATACTAATTTTGTTTGTCTAGCGAGAAACAATTGCTGTGCATGGCTCGTGCGATCCTCAAGCATTCAAAGGTGTTGGTTATGGATGAAGTATGTTTTTCAGCTTTGGCGTATTCCCCGTTGCTCACCTTTGGCTTGGCAGGCTACCGCAAGGTAAGATTGGATCACGCGTCGGTCCATGGACATCACCTCACAGGATGCTTATCACAGCGTTGACTATGCCACTGACGAGCTGATCGGCAAGACAATTAGACGGTGTGTACCAGATCGCTCAGTGCATAGCCACATCTTACATTGCCCTCCTTGTCATAGCGAATTTGCGGATAGCACAATCCTCACCATTGCACATCGATTGCGCACGGTGATAGATTATGACAGAGTAATGGTTCTGGATCAAGGCCGAATCGTGGAATTCGACAAGTACGTAGCTCCATTCCTACTCTTCGTCTAGCTATGTTTGCTCAACATACGTGCTGCTAGGCCTGCTACACTTCTGTCTGACAGCTCTTCTAGCTTCTACGGCTTGTGCAAGGCATCTGGACACAATGAGTTCTCGATGCTCAAGAAGATGGCAGGCCTGTGAGGCACCGATGGCATACCATCATCCTCACGCGGAAAGCGTTCACCGATACTATCATGGTACAAATTCGCAATATAATCTATTTTACAATTTGCGCCACCAGCACGTTTGGGAAGCACCAGTTGGTCATCGATAGCTACCGTGCCCAACAGCACTATCGGCTCGTGTCACTGTTTGTCGCACCCCGAGTGTCGTAACCTCATTGTATCATGACACGCCAACATCAACAGGGGAAACCCGAGAAATACTATCGAGGAGGTTCGTGATCTCCGAGATAGCCGGGCAGCGGAGGAGCCCTCGGCTTCTTATATTTATTTGGCATCGTCATCATCGCTAAGCCTGATGCATATGGAACTATTGCTGGTGCATGTGCAGGAACCCGTGGACTGTACAGCTTCTCAAAGGAACGGTCTTCACCCATGGCCAGTCGGTGTTTGGGTCGCAATCTTCCCCGAATAAGTACTACAGGTACAGATAGGAACGGCGTCGACGTCAGCACACCAATATAAAGCTGAGGGATACACAATTTTGCTGCAGTTTGGCCTCCGAGTCAGTTCTTCCTATTAGCCCAAACCACTTCACCTGTCAGCATTCCTTCCACCCTCAGCGCTCAGCGCGCAACATCACCGTTTTTGGGGCCTCACTAGGCCTCACTGGCGGAGCCCGTGAAGCCCAGTATTTCGCTCTGGTCGCTCTTGTTATCGATTCCGTCTTTGAATGATGCACACAATACCGTGATCCATCGCGTCCCTCTCAGGTCCAGCCACACAGTATCGATATCCTTACCCCAACGTTCAACTTGGGCGATATATACACCCTCCCATCTTCCGCTTACAAACGTTGAACACTAACATTCTACTTACGTGTCTATCGCAGTTGTCCAGCACCTTCCCAGCGCAGCAAGCCCAAATTCAATTGCACCACCCCCAAACACTGCCCATATGCATACGCACATTCAGTGGCTCTCTTTGCGTTGACCCCAGTCGTTTACTCACTCCGAGTCATCGTGCTATCTCCCAGATCTTATGCTTGATCCTCTGTAAAATCTTGCTTCTGCGTTTTCAGCCGGCTTCATTGGCTATGCAACCATACCAATAGCTTGTCTGCCTTTGAAAGGAAATGGATGCACATCTGCTGGCAAGTGGTGCATGAGTTAAATGTGCTGGATTGAGAGTGTGCTCGCACAGGTATGGAAAATATTAGTGGCAGGATAAGTAGTATATCTACTCTAGGGAGCATATACACTAATGTCGTGCAAAGCTTCAAATTTCGAAGTCACAACAGATCGTAATAGTAATTAGGTAAGTTAGAAGCAAGATGATATAGAGTAGCTCGAGAGAGTGCTATAGAATATCACACATGCAAGTGCCCTAAGCCAGCATCCGCCGCACATGGCTGGCGGTGGGGCGAGAGCGCGGGTCAGCAGCCCAACATGCCTCAATCAGACTCCAATGGTTTTCTTGTCCTGGATAGTTGAAATTGTAATCTCCGCGTCGTGGTCTGTCTCCCCTGTGAATCGCCCGGATCAGGGCGATATTGTAAGGGCCCTTGTAAGTGAAGGGGTAGTGCCAGTAGGGAAGGCAGTTCCTGCGTCCGTCGAAAAGCTGCAGGAAGAGGATACCCAAACTGAATATATCGCTCTCCTTCGTGGGCTCCTGCGGCTGCACCTCCGAGATAGGGAGCAGCTCCGGCGCGGTGTGGCGTGCGTTCCAGTTCATAACAGTAATGCAGCTGAAGCTTTCCATGTTCGTGATTGAGGGGAAGCCAAAGTCGACCAACTGTGCGCGTCCGTTGTCAGATACCATGACGTTCTCAGACTTGATATTTCCGTGTATGACCCCGTTGCCATGTAGGTGGTCAAGTCCTCGGGCCACATCCTTGGCGAGCGCAAGTCGCGAATTTGGGGCTTGGGAAGAATATCGTAGGAGGTTGTTGTGCCTGAAAAATGGCAGGACTAGGTACGGCGGGCCATGAGGAGCGAGAAAGACGCCTAAAAGATCTGAGACGTTTTCGTGTGGAGAAACCCGTTTCCTTGTGAGGGCCTCTCGGTGGAGCCGCCTTGTCACAAACGGTCCGATGTGATGGGCGAGCGCGAAACACTTCACTGCAACCTTCGGATATATTTCTTAGTCACAGGCAAAGAATTGGCACGGCATATGCCAATAACTCACAGGTATTTGTTGACCATTGGCCCTTGTATACGAACCACTGTAGACGCGACTAATGCGTCCCTCGCCGAGCAAAGTACTACTGTCCTTCATAAATTGCACTTGGTGGGTGACATCCTGAATGTAATAGTAGACTATGGGCTTGGTAAAAGACTTCATGTAACAGCAACACTCACGAGTCCACGAATTTTATCTGGTATCTGTCTTGCTATTCTCTCTCCAGGTTCAGGCTCAGCACGTCGAGTCCACTCTACTCCTTGTCCATGCTTCAATGCAACTTCTAGGCGTCGCTTCAGCGCAGCTTCCTCTGCCGCTGCTGCTTCAGCATGCCGAGCCTGCTCCATTCGTGCGGCAACCTCCGTGCGTTTTGTTTCAGGTTCTTCGGCCCTTCGAGTAGGTTCTTGGTTTCGCTTCAGCGCAGCTTCCTTTACGGCCCCATCTTCAGCATGTCGAGCCTGCTCCATGTGTGCAGGTACCTCCGTGTGCTCTCTTTCCGGTTCCTGGGCCATATGGGTAGCTTCCCAGCTTTGCTGCAAAGGCGTTTGGATGTTTTCGTACGTGGAGGTGATCAAAGGTCCAGAGATTGTGACCGTAGTGAGAAGGCAAATTCTGCGACAGAAGGATTTCCAGTTCGATTTCGTGCTTTCTTCCATGTCTTCGCTGCAGAAGGACTTGAAAAAATTGACATAAACGACGGGAGAGCTCGCTTACACTGCTGGAGAGGCAAAGTCATGGGCTGTTGGGGCTTCTCGAACAACACTCTCCATAGTCTGCGATTCAACCTGAAATTGACCGAAGCAGCTCTGGCTGCACAAAGTTAGAAGCCCGTGTACTACTTCAAGTGGGCTACTCACCAAGTGGCCCACACACTCTGAGTAAAGACCTTTCGGTTGATGTGCTGACATCGAGGGCATTGATGTTCCTGGGCACCATCCTTGTCCATCTCCCGTATCACAATGCTCATTTCCACAGTCATTTCAGGACGAATTGCAGCAGAGAAGTGCTCGGGGTCAATAAATTGTTCGTCATCCTGCAAAATCCTGTAATCTCCTTTTTCGACGATCTTGTCACCTTGAACGCCTCTGCAGAATCCTACAATCACGATATGGAAGTTCTGTAACACACGAGGTCAGTATTGGTGAGCCCCTCGTAGTCTTGGAATGATCTTGCCTTCCAGGAGCTGCAAAAAATTGTGGGAACAGGCAATTTGCGCCCGAGGTGGTCAACTACACATATCGCATCAACCACTATATGACGTAAATCTGTAGATTCTTGCTTGAGGATGTCATAGAAAGCTGCGAGGACTGCAGGATCCGCTCCCGGAACACGCTGTACCTCAGGCCACGCAGCGCTGCAGACTAATTAGCGATAGCTGCACGTGCGCATAGATGGCAATATATAGCTCACCGACCCAGTGCCAGAATGCAAGAGGCAAAAGAGACGTGACAATTTCGTAAATCCGTATTGGCTGTACTCATGACTTTCGACTCGCCAATCGTGCTCCATGCCATGCGAATAAGACGCCATATGACTTCCGAGAAAGCATGTCGATACTTTTGCAGATCGCTCAGTAACTGGCGGAGAACTCGGCGACAATGCTCCACCAGCGCAAGCAAGAAGTCATCAACAGTAGAGGCCAAGAGCGTATATCTGTAGACTTGCACTATAAGTTTCGCCAATTCTAACATTCGTTTCAAAGATGTCAACGTTTTCGCTAGAATCTTTGAGTGGCGGATGGTAGTATTATCTCTCAAGGCGTCCACGAGCTCAGTGATAGCACGGATTTCACCTGGTGAACGAATGTCATAATCGCAGTAGCGGATATTAATGGCGATATTTGTATTGGAGGCTGCTTCGTCAGAGGGCGGCCCGATAGCACCTCTTGAGCGCGAGATTGTCTCGAGGGTGTATATTCTGGGAGAAGGTTCGGCTGCTGGGCTCTGTTGAGAGACCAGGCTGCTTCCAACGTATATGTTGCCCATGACGATGGCGTGATCGCCGTGAACCTGTAGACCGGTGCTGTTGTAGACTTTTCCTGAGTTATTTGAGGTATCGAAGGTCTGTGGACTCTCTGGAGTTATAGTGATACGAACGAGCAATGAACTAATAATATGGCGTACGACTAGTCTTTGATCCGCATCGGGGGACTGCTCTGGCGTCATGCCGAGTACCGCCCTCGGAATGATATCGTGATCAAGTTGGCGGCGGTTGAGAGCAACTAGGTGAGACATCTATATGTGGTATCCTGTTGCTGGTGGTGTACTTTGAGAAGGGTGATCCGGGCAGAATTCCGCTGGTGCCAGAGATGGACAGGATTCAGGTGGGCAAAAGGCGTGTTTCACTGCATGCCGCACGGAGTCCAGGTCTCGGGTAGTCTGTATCTGATCACGGACATAGCGGCAACGAGCTGCTTTGTTTTCCGGAGCTCAATCTGCAACAGCAACGACCTAGTAGTGAGCATTTGAGCTCCCTTGACCTGCGACCACCCAGGCAAGCGCCATCTTTCCTCCGACTGCATCTTAAAAGGTCTATTATGAGGCTTATATGAGGATGTAGAGCAAACTTCCGATCTCTAGGGTCAAGCTGCAGTAAGATTCATTTCTTCCATACACTCAGAGCACGCAAGCAAGGTCGAAGCTGAGAGAAAGCAGGAGAACAACGAGCTAACGCGGATTCGACAATGAAAAGCCGCCGGATTAGGTAAGGCATAATTTTCGCATTCGCGCCCTCCTCATCGCGACCCCGCATCCCCTCCTCGTGCCTCCCCTGTTTCTACTGTATCGTTAGACTTCATCTCATCCCTTGTCTTCATTGGTATGTCCCTCGTGACTGAATGCATATCTGCGCTGACCCTGACCTTGACAGCATCTTCATTTACCAGCCCATTCACCAGTCATGACTAACACCCCCACCAACTCGGAAGCCACGCCCGCCGCGCTGCACCATAATGTGATCCCGTCCGAGGTCGGGTGGCAGTTCGTGCCGCAGTACTACACCTTCGTGAACAAGTCGCCGAACCGCCTGCACTGTTTCTACACCAAAACGTCGACCTTCATCCACGGGACGGAGGGCGAGGACGGCCAGCCGTGCTACGGCCAACAGGTGCGAGCCCAGCCATCGCGCGCGCGCGCCCGCTCACGCCCCCGCAGGAGATCCACGCGAAGATCACCGCGATCGGCTTCGAGGACTGCAAGGTCTTCATCCACTCCGTCGACGCGCAGTCGTCGGCGAACGGCGGCATCATCATCCAGGTCATCGGCGAGATGTCGAACCGCGGCGACGCGTGGCGCAAGTTCGTGCAGACGTTCTTCCTCGCGGAGCAGCCGAACGGCTACTTTGTGCTCAACGACATCTTCCGCTTCCTGAAGGAGGAGACCGTCGAGGGCGAGGACGACGCCAGCGAGCCTGAAGCCGAGCCCGAGGCTGCCGCTGAGCCTGCGGAGCCCGCGCCCGCTGCTCCGGAGGAGCCGCCCGCGCCTGCAAAGGTAGCGACGCCCGAGCCCGCCCCCGCCCCCACGCCGCCTGTGGTCGAGGAGCCGCCCACCACCGTCATCCCCGAGCCGATCGCGCCCACACCAGAGCCGACCCCGCAAAAGCCCAACGGCACACACGCCGCCACCCCTGAACCTGCCCCCGAACCCGTCCCCGAGCCACCTGTCGAAGCTCGCGTCCCCACGCCCGAACCTGCACCCGCCCCCACACCTGCACCCGCACCCCCGCCTCCTGCCCCTGCCGCCGCACCAGCCGCACCTCCCGCCGCCCCCGCACAGCCCGCCGCCCCGCCCGTGCCCAAGACATGGGCCAACCTCGCCGCTGCGAATTCGAAGAAGTGGGGCCCGGCGGTCGCGCAGGAGTCGCGTGGCACAAGCCAGGCGCCATCGCCCGCGGCCAGCAGCTCGCCACTGCCGCCCGCCGCTGCGTCCGCCACGCCGCACCCGAGCGGGCCGCCGCGGAACATGAACGGCGGCAACGTGCACCCCGCGCTGCTCGCCGCGCAGACGGCGAACACCGCGCAGTGCTTCGTGAAGGGCGTCGTCGAGCCGCTCTCCGCCGCGAACCTGGTCTCCGCGCTCGCGCGGTTCGGCGTCGTGAAGGAGCAGCCCGGGCCGGAGATCGTGCGCAACAAGGCATGCGCGTTCCTCGAGTTCACGACGGTCGACGCCGCGCGGAAGGCGATCATCGCGAGTCTGCCGGTGCAGCTGGGCGGCGAGGGCGGGGTGAAGATCGAGGTGAACGGGGAGCCGTTCCGGATCAACGTGGAGACGCGCAAGGAGCGCGGGGACCGCCCGCCGAGCCGCCCGCGGGGTGGTGCGCCTACGGGGGGTGCAGAGCGGGGGTCGTTCCGTGGACGCGGTGGCCCTGGGCGAGGACGAGGTGGGCCGCCGCCTGCGGCCCCCAAGTAAAGGTGTATATGCATGATGACTTGGGTTATGTATTGTAGTTGGGTTGATGTTTGTTGTTGTTGGTCATTTGTGCTGTCGTTTGCTTGCTTTCGCCACCGTCCTTACGCCCGCACATTATGTCTGCAATCTAATTTTCTGTCTCCATTTCGCCCCTGTGGGCAGGCATTCAACGGTTCGTGTTCGGTTCTTTGTGTCTCCTGTGGCGTCGACCACAAACGGCAGCGATTGACATCAGACTGCTGTATTCGGCTTGGAGAGGCTTGGCTGCCTATATTGTGCCTATATCACCTCGCAATCATCGCGCCGTCTTATCCTCTTTTCATCTCCAACCCATTTCCTGCGATCGCGATCGCTGCATCCCGACGATGCCCACAAACACCCAGTTTCTTTTTCTCGCCGTCCTCTTCTTCGCCGTATGTCTCTCGGGCAACGGTGTGCATGCCTTCGGCGCAGGGAACATCCCGTCGTACGTCCGTATGCGCCGCGTCTGACCTCATTCTCACGCGCCTTTGCGCCAGGTTCGCGTACATGGAGGGGCGCGCATTCAGGCATGGTGATATCGTGCGTGGGCATTCAATCCAATGCTTGACATCTAATCTAATCTGTTCTGTGTCCGGCATGACCGATATCACAGGAAGATACGTTGGCAGAGCTCGCGAAGAAGGGCGCGACAGGCTTTGCGCTATCCAGTCTCCTCGGCAAGGGCGGCAAGTTCGCTGGCCTGGACATCAAGCGCGTCTACTTCGGGTGCGCGCCTCCGCCTGCGATCTCACTGATTACCGTTTAACGTTGACCGCCCGCCCAGCAACTGGCTCCGCGACTACAGCCAGGCGGTCGACATCGCGTCGCTGAAGAAGGTGCAGCTGCAGACGATCATCAACCTCTGCATGGCGCTCGGCTTCCTCGCGCACGGGTACGCGACGGGCGAGTTCGAGGTCACGCCCGCGCGCCTCGGCGTGTACCTCCCCACGGAGCACATCGACAACCCGAAGGGCTACGGCGAGGGCGAGGACGCGCGCGCGCTGCACCCCGCGCTGCGCGGGCCCGTCGACCCCGCGGAGCTCGAGATCGACCCAAGGACGGGGATGAAGAACTACATTGCGAACGAGAACGGGCACTGGGACACGAGCAAGGCGCTGGTGCGGCGCACGTTTGAGGAGTGCATCCGCCTCGGGCGGCAGCACCGCCAGTCGGGCCAGAAGGCGGACCTGTACGAGGCGTACCGCCTGCTCGGGCAGGGTGTATGCGCTGTTTTGCTGCTGTTTTGTGTGCGTGACTGACTCTGTGGCAGCTGCATACCTTGGAAGACTTTTCTGCGCACTCTAATTTCTGCGAGCTGGCATTGGTGAGCATGGGGTATAATGATGTGTTCTTGCACGTCGGGGACCATGTGCGGATTCAAGCGCCCAACGGCAAATCCGTCGCGCCTCTCGTCACTGGTAAGCTACGCCCCACTTGAAATGAACACCGCACTGACACACCCAGGCTCCTTTGGCTCAAGCGACTTCATCCACAGTCTCCTCGGCGAAGCCACAGACCACATCGTGCGTGCCCCCATCCCCACGCAGACCCACACTCACCCCGCACCCAGAGTGAAGCCTCCGTCTCCGACCTGAACCGCGAGCTCGACAACGCCCGCTCGCGCGAGCGCGGCATCGGCGGCAGCTCAAACCCTGCCGATACTCTGCGCAACCTGCTCTTCAAGCTGCCCGGCGGGGGCGGCGGCGAGATGGCGCGCGAGATGGAGGGCGTCGAGCGCCTGCGCGCGGGGCCCGCGGCGGGCGGGAAGCGCCCGGAGGACATGAGCCCGCAGGAGCTGCACGCGGCGCTGTGGCAGGTGCTGAGCTTTCGCGACTCGGTGGTGAAGAAGATCTCGATGACGATCGAGAAGATCCCCGGGCTGGGGCCGCTCATTGAGAAGCTTATGGACTCGATCTCGGGTGCGTGCCGCGGCGCTGTGTGAGAGGGGGGAGGACTGATGATTTGGATTGGCAGTGTTTGTGTTCACGACGCTGGAGCCGTTTTTGAAGCCGATTATGAAGACCGCTACGTCGGGCCTCAGCGCGGCCTCTGGAGAGGTCATCAACAACCACGACCAGTACGAGGTGTTTGACGATCCGAGAGCAGTGAGTCTTTTCTCGTATTCAGATACGCCAATGCTTACCCCTGCCATAGTCTGACCCCACGCACTCGTTTTTGAGCAAGGATCACTTCGTACGTTTGCCGACCATCCTTAACAACGTATTTGACCTATATAATCTTTTTAGAACCTCATTTTGAATGAGCCGGCTGGCCATCTTGCCAAGATCATCCTCGTATGCTCGCACTATGTATGATCTGCTATCAACGCTCATGCATAACTGCCTTTAGATTCAGGCTGTGGGTTGGATCACAAAAGCATGGGATGACCCAAAGGTAGATGTCCGTCAGGCTACCGATGAGATCTTGGAGTGCCTGTACGTCTCTCACCCCAAACCGTTCACAAGATATCCTGACCAACCCCGCCAGCTTCCATCCCGACTTCCACAACCAAAACTCCAAAGTCCAGCGCGAAATGCTGCAGTACATGCGCACCTGGGTGCAGGCGCTCCCGAACCAGCACGCGATCCTCTCGCGCCTCAGCCGGCAGGCCGTGCGCAACCACGAGAACATCCGCCGCGCGGGCGAGGGCGGCGCGGCCGCCGCGGAGGGCACGTTCGCGTTCAACGAGGGCCAGCAGGTGCAGCACAGCATCCAGAGCTACGTGCAGGGCCTCCCCGTCGTCGGGCCCGCGACGCAGATGTTCGGCAGCTTCGCGGGGCAGGGGCGGCGCGACCTGCCGCCCGGCGCGGGCGAGGCCCAGGCGCCGCTCGTGCCGAACGCGCCGACGTACAGCGCGTCGCCGCCGCCTGCGCCGTTCAGGCCGCCGGGCGAGCACCATGCGCACCCGCACCACCACCACCCGGCGCACTCGCAGTCACAGTCGCAGGGCGGGTACGCGCCCCCGCTGGCCCCGCCGCCCCCTGGTCCGCCCAGCTTCCCCGGCGGCGGGGGCGGGTATGCCTCGCCGACAGGGCCCCCGCCCTCGTTCCCGGGAGCGCAGAGCAGCTACAGTCCGAGCGGCTACAATCCGGGCGGGTACCATCCGGACTACTCCTCCCCGCCCCCGGGGCCGCCACCGCACTTCCCCAGCGCGCACGGCGGGTTCTCGCCGCCGCCCAGCGGTCCCGGGTTTCCAGGCCCCAGCCCCTACGGCGCAAACGCGCCCCCTCCTGGGCCTCCCCCCAGTTTCCCGGGCGGGCCTCCGCCGCCCCCGGGTGGCTACCCCCCGTATAACAACCAGTATGGAGGCGGCGGTAGCGCTTGGTGATTTCGAATTCGGATTAGATACCGGAGAATGCACGCGCAATGTTTTCGAAGCCGATGTTTTTTTAGTATTACGTCCTATGTATAGACGATGTCCGTGTTATGTGTGTATGTACAGTAGCGTGGTACAGGGATCGGTAGCCCCGGACGGTTGGGGCGCGAGTATCCGTAAATTAAGACAGAAGGTTCCTGAGAATGTAATGAATGTCCCTTTTTATAAGCGAGAGAGAAGAGAGAATGAATGTGGCGAGAAGGAAGGAGTGTGATCAGAAGCTATTCGAGTGTCCGTGTCCAATGGGGTTATTATGAGGCATTATGAATTGTGAATAGGCAGTCCAGCCGGAATCGGCGATTGCGGTAGTTTGTTACAGTGGCGAGGTGCCTTGGATGGTGGTACAATGATGAGTGCATAATATTATTGTGGTGATTGGGGAATCTTTTGCTGAAGGAGTGGGGGGTGTGGTGATAGCTGCGCTTAGGCCCGGCTGGGCAGGACGGTCATGAGCCCTGGCACACAGCGGGCCTGGTCGAGGGCGACCGGCCGTTGGGGGTCGGGGCGCGAGGACCGCGAGGCGGACGCCGCGTACCGTATCTAAAGAAGTCTCGGTTAGAGAGCGGCTTCTGCGAAGCGCAGAAGCGACTCACGTGTACGCGGTACTTCCCCTCTCGCTCCCGCTGGTTCTTCGGTCCACGGATGGTGCAGTGCCAGCTAACGCCGCTAGTCAGTATGCGCCGAAAAAGACGGATGGGGGGGAGGGGGAAAAGACGCACTGCTCGTCGAGGAGGACGTTGCCGTTGAGGTACTTCGCCTGCTGCATGAGCTTCGCGCGCGACGCGCGGAGCAGCTTGGGCGTGTCGACCGCGCCGCTGCAGTTGTACACGTCGTTGAGCTCCATGTCGATCTGCTCCGCGGTCGTGCCCGCGCCCTGCAGCGCGGCGTGCGTCTGCGGGCGGTCGCCCGAGGTGGACACGATGTGGTGCGCCCTGGACCGCTCTTTGAGGTGGCGCATTTTCACAAAGAGGCTGGCGACGTCCGAGAGCGACGTGCGCTTGCTGGGCGACGACGGCGGCGAGGAGTCGTCGGACGAGGCGGAGGAGGTCGAGTAGGACGAGTTGCGGAATGTTTGGGAGACCATGGTGGTTGGGAGGAAGCTTGAGGGGGGTACAATAGAGCGGGGAGGCACGAAGTGATCTGGTATATTGGCTGTCACTATTATAGTATTGTCGCCGGATATGATTGGCTTGGAGGCGGGTCCCTGCGGGACCATGTTGACTTTTCGAGCCACGCCCCTGTCTCTCCATCACTCTGACTCGGAACTCGTCCGCGGGATTTCATCCCCTCCGCCATCGTCTCTCGTTCGCATTGATTATCAAGAAGCCGGATCATCCAAGATTGGGTATCACATTATTGTATGCAGATCTGGAGCATGTCAAGGCCTATCTACACCGCCAACTCTGGGCGAAACGCAGCGAGAGAAGAATAGGGAGCCTCGAGGCGTCTGAACTTTGATGAAGATGAAGTATCAAGGCTAGCTCCAGGAGGGCATCAGCTGCAGCGGACTGGTACCTGCTGAGGGGGGCTTCCCAGATCAGTTCCGTTGCTGCGGATGGTCGTCAGAGGGTGAAATGAAAACTACGCACGATAGCGATAAGTGTCAGAGATACCAGTTCCCCGCGCCGCGTGTTCGCGCCGATATGCCAATCCCCGCCTGCCCCACGTCAGCAGCGTGAACGGTGCCACCGGTGAAAGAAGAGTCGCCCTGGGAAGAGTGATCGCAGGTGTCCTGGTTAGTCCAGGACCCAGGTTCAGGTCGACCCCGATGCACTGAGGGCTTTGCCCAGCGGAGAGAACGAGGCTTTCGAGACACGTATCGGGATAGAACAATGTCCAGGGTAGGAACAACGTCCAACAAAGTTGGCTGTCAGGCGTCTTGATAATTCAGCGGTGGGTGCGAATGGGTGCGAATGCGGAGTCGGGGACACCGGATCACGGCTGGTCGAGGGACGGAGGCGGAGGCTCACAGATTACGATCCGCCCTTTTCCAAAGAAAGAGGATTTGCTGGGGCGGCCTTGCGCTGGGGGCGCGCGTGCCTGATGCCGTCCCGCGGAGAGACCACGGGAGCTCGCGCGTGCGAGTGCCTGCTTGTGCAAAGTGCATCGCTGGCTGCGCGAGGACAACGCGTGGCTATCGGTCCTGTATGTCCATGATCATCATATCCGAGCTACGCAGCCGTTTCGTGGATAAGCTGGTCCTCGACCAGCGGACGTTTGAATGTATGCACGACGCGTCCGAGCCAGGGTAATCTTGCGAGGTCAGCAGAATGAGTAGCGCTCGTTTTCTCCTTGCTGAATGGGGATAAGGCCCAGTCAGCGAGGTGTCCTTCCAAGATCGTCCAGCGCCAAAACAAAAAGGAACGGCGTTGGCTTGGTGCAGTGCACTTTGCAGATTCAAGGCCACGCCGCGCCGCAAATTAACAAAGCATAGGGTATCGCGGCGAGAGAGACGGGACTCATGAACTCACTGCGAAACTATCGCGCAAACGTGCGTTCTGAAGCATGATCAACAAGCCAAAACAAGCCCAGAGCGCGGGGCGGTGCGTATGGTCTGCTCGAACCCTTGAGCAGCGAACTTGTGATCCTAGAGCTTGTCGATGGGATCTACCGACAAAGACTGGCAAAGACCGAGATGGATTCAGATGCACAGGATTACGTTTAAGTTTTGTGCTGTTGATCATGACCGGCACTTTTAGCATTAGCCCTCACTGCGCGACTCTGCCACAAATCAGGGCCTTGCATGAACCTATCGCCGACCACACAACATGTTTCGAGCAGCTTGCTTCGCTGCTGACTCACATTTACCGCGCATATACACGCGTTCAAGGCTGCCACGCGTGGCTTGCGACTTGCTGTATTCCAGCGCCGAGAAACCGATGGACGAGCCGTGACGGATTTGCCAACCCTAGGTCGAATGTCTTACATGAACATCATCGTTGGCAGTATTTTGGAGGTCTGGAGATTTGGGGCATCTTTGCCGCCACCGCATTCTTGCAGCTTCAGCATTATGACGAAAGACGCTTGAACAGCCGGCCGAAGTGCCTCTCTGCTCTACGGCCTGACTCGCCTTTGGACAGCCAGTCAGACTCTTCTAGCAGGAAATCCGAGCTCGAAGCATTGCAGAGGCTGTACATGCGCTTGAACAGGCGAGGAAAGTCGTTGCTGGTAGACGCGCACGTCTCGCGTCGCAGATCGATACATTGCTGGTTGTGGTGAAGCTTGCAGCATAAGCTCTGTTCTTGGTTGTCAATTCTCCTTGGCTAGATGCACTGCTCGCAATGCAGACGAACGAAGAGGAGCTCGGTGGTGTCCTAAAGCCACTGGTAGCCTTGCATGGCAAGATAAATTCGGCTTTGGCACTTTTGCACGAAATCCTTGCTCGTGCGTGTACCTGATTTGCGCTGGGGGTGCGCGTGCCTGATGCCGTTCCGTGGAGGCACTCGCGCGCGTGTGAGTGCCAGGTTGTGCAAATGCATCGCTGGCTGCGCGAGGACAACGTGTGGGGGCTATCGGCATGTATGTCCATGATGGACATACCCGAGCTACGGAGCCGCTTCGGGGTAAGCTGGTGCCCGACCAGCGGAAGTTTGAATATACGCACGGCACGTTCAAGTTAGGGTAATGATTTGGCAGCGCTCGTTTGCTCCTTGCTAGATAAGGATAGGGCACAGTCAGCAAGCTCGAGGTGCTGCTTCCAAGATCGTCCAGCACCAAAACAAAAAGGAACGGTGTTAGCTTTAGCTTTGCGCAGCGAAACTCGCAGGTTCAAGGCTACACCATACCGCGAATTAACAAAGCATAGATTATCGCGGCGAGAGAGACGGGGTTCGGATGAAATCGCTGCGAAACCATCCCGCAAACGTGCATTCTGAAGCATGAACAACATCGACAAGACAAAACAAGCCCAGAGCGCAGGGCGGTGTATGGTTCGCTCGGACCCTTGAGTTGTGATCCCAGAGCTTGTCAATAGGGACAAAGAGTTGGCAAAGAGCGAGATGGATGCACAGGATTACGTTTAGGTTTTGCGCTGCTGATCATAACCGGCACCTTTAGCATTAGCCCTGCGTGACTCTGCCACAAACCAGGACCTTGCACGAACCTATCGCCGACCGCACAACATGTTTCGAGCCAGCGAGGCAGGCTTCTGACTCGCTTTTACCGTGCATCTGCCACGCGTTCAAGGCTGTCACGCGTAGCTTGCGACTTGCTGTATTCCAGCGCAAAAGGCCGATGGGCCACTCTTGAAGGATTCGCCAACCCAAGGCCGAATGTCTTACACAGGCCTCATTGTTGCCAGTATCTTTGGAGGTCTGGCGATTTGGGGCGTCGTTTCTACCATCGCATTCTTGCAGTTTCAGCAGTATGACGAAAGACGCTTGAATGGCTGGTCGAAGTGCCTCTCTCTTCTATGGCCTGGCTCGCATATAGCCGATGAAGGCAACCAGTCAGGTTTTTCTACCAGCTGGACATCCGAACTCGAACTTGAAGCATTTGCAGAGGCTGTACATGCGCTCGAACAGGCGAAGAAAGTCATTGCTGGTAGATGCACGCGGCTTCTTGCGTTGCCAATCGATGCGTTGCTCGATGTAGCGAAGGCTTGCAGTGTAAGCTCTAGTCTTGGTTACCGATGCCTCTTGGCTGAATGCACTTTCGAAATGCAGACGAACGAAGAGGAGCTTGGTGGCGTCTTAGGGGCGCTGGTAGCTTTGGATGACAAGATGGATTCGGCTTTGGTTCTGTTGCACCAACTCGTCACGTATGTCAATATGCCACTTCGTCTGTGTTATTAAACTGATGCGAACACAACCATAATACAGCTCAACCCAGCCAACCTCTCAAAGTGAAGGCCCTCTTGATAAAGAACAACTCTACGGAGCTTTGGGCCTGCTTTTAGAGAATCTGTCGATGTGAGCCTGCATTTCTAATTTATGCATAAATCTCATCCTCATTACGCTCTGGTCTTGAAGAAGCATCAAGCGTATACTGGCCCAATCACAACCATCTATCAAAACCCCTCGCGTTGATATCATCATTTCCATCAGATCAGCTGTTCGAGAATTCGCGGTATGTTGCCTTATCCACTCGTGCTTACCTGCGGCATTCTGACTCATACTATGCGCAGGCTTTGGACCGGCTTTGTATCGAGGATATCATCGCACTTTTGCCTCCAGATGGTATGCGCTTTGCATGCTTATTACCGGTGTAATCATAGCTCACTTTCGCGACCCTCAGAACTGGTGGAGGACGTAAAGCAGCCAGTTCGCAACCACCGTACCGTTCTGTATCTGCGACCACCATGGCAACCCGACCGCTCTACCTCCCTCAACAACCTTGCATGTGCATTCAAAGCTCGTTTTGATCAGCTGGGTGAAATGGCGGACTTGGAGCAATCAATCGTCTGCCACCGTAGCACCCTCCAGCTGCTTACGCCGGGACACCCAAATCGTGCGGGCTCCCTCAACAACCTTGCATGTGCATTGAAAACCCGCTTTGATCGGTTGGGTCAGCTGGCGGACCTGGAGCAAGCAATTACCAGCCACTATAGCGCTCTGGAGCTGTGCCCTCCCGAGCACCCCTGCCGCTCCATGTCTTTGACAAACCTCGCATCCGCTTTGAAGAGCCGCTTTCGTCAGTTAAGTCAACTGGCGGATTTAGAGCAAGTGATCGCATGTCACAACGAAGCTCTAGAGCTGCGTCTCCCTGGACATCCCGAGCGCTCCATGTCTCTGAACCACCTCAGCATTGCACTATTCACTCGATTCAGTCACTTGGGCCGAATCGCAGACTTGGACCAAGCAATGACCTACCAACGTAGCGCGCTTGAGCTGCGCCCAGCTGGGCACCCCGATCGCCCCATTTCCCTCAATAACTTCGCCCTCTCATTGTACACTCGCTTTAATCAGCTGGGCCAAATGACGGACTTGGAGCAATCAATTACCTACCACCGCGACGCCCTTGAGCTGCATCCGCCGGGGCACCCCGATTACATC
Source organism: Athelia sp. TMB (assembly GCA_014898675.1). Classification (NCBI taxonomy): domain Eukaryota; kingdom Fungi; phylum Basidiomycota; class Agaricomycetes; order Atheliales; family Atheliaceae; genus Athelia; species Athelia sp. TMB. Next base: position 238,762 of record JACXVL010000035.1, read on the forward strand.
ATTTTCCTTGATAATCTTGCATCTGCATTGAACGCTCGGTTTGATCAATCAGGTCAGATTGCGGATTTGGAACATGCCATTACCTACCACTGTAACGTCCTAGAGCTGTGTCCACCGGGGCACCCCGAACGCTCTACTTTCCTCGGTAACCTCGCCATTGCATTGCTCACCCGCTTTAATCAATTGGGTCAAATGTCGGACTTGGATCAGGTGATTACCTATCACCGCGACGCTCTTGAGCTACGTCCTCCTGGACATCCCCACCGCTCCATATCCCTCGGAAGCCTTGCCTTCGCATTAGGCACTCGCTTCCATCATTTAGGTCAAATGCCAGACTTGGAGAAAGCGGTTACCTATCACCACAGCGCACTGGAATTGCGTCCACCGGGACACCCTGATCGCTCTATGTCCCTCAACAACCTCGGGCTTGCGTTGAGCGCTCGATTTGGCCGGTTGGGTCAAATGGCGGACTTGGAACAAGCCATCATTCACCATCGCAGCACTCTGGAACTACATCCACCGGGGCATCCCTGCCGCTCCTCCTCCCTCGGAAATCTCGCATCTACATTGAAAGTTCGCTTCGATCAGCTGGGTCAAATGGTAGACTTAGATCAATCGATAATCTACTACCGCGGCGCTCTTGAGCTGCATTTACCGAGCCACCCCTGTCGCTCCATATCACTGTGCAATCTCGCTACTACACTAAACACTCGTTTTCATCAGTTGGGCGAAGTTTCAGATTTGAAGGAGGCAATCAAGCTGCTACAGCTCGGATCTAACGATGCCTCTGACTCTCCCAAACACCGCTACCTTTGTGCGTCCCGGTTGATAGCACTTCTTGAGGAACATAATCAGCCAACGCTGCTCGAGGTTTATGAAATAGCTCTTAGCCATCTGCAGCTGGTGCTCGCAATGTACCCCGATGTAGAATTACGCCAAGCGGCACTGGGTACCGACACCCTATCCCCTTCCCTCGCCATGTCTGCCGCAGTTTGTGCCATCGGACAGGGCCAACCTGAAAAAGCTGTTGAACTGCTTGAGCAGGGCCGTTCTATGCTATGGGCCAATATGCGTGGCTATAGGCAGCCTGTTGAGGCAGTGCGTCAGGTGGATGCGGCCTTGGCAGATCGATTCAAGACGACTAGCGAACCGCTTGAAGCCCTCGCCACGTCCTCACAGCTTAGATCCAACAAATCATCGAGTAAGAGCTCCGGCGAGTCTCGCGCGGTCTCCGAAGCCAGATGGACACAACAGCGGCAGCTCTCTTCGGAGAGGGACGAAATTATCCAGGAGATTCACAAACTGGACGGATTGGAACATTTCCTCCAAGCTGTCCCATTCAATGAGCTGCAAGAGGTCGCCGCAGAAGGACCTGTCATCATAGTTAATGTTGCACTACAGCGATCCGACGCCATCATCCTTCATCGACGTGACACACCGATTGTTATTCCATTAGAAGTGGACGGCCAGGACCGCACAGCAGCAGCTCGCGTCATCTGGGGCTTATCTGAACTGCTCTTCCGAGAGAGGGGGAAGGCTGGGTTTTCTAGAATGTTGTCGAATACCATCTTGAAGTTACTGGCAGATATTCTGGTCACTCCTGTTCTAGAGAAGTTGGATGCCTTGGGCGTACCTGAGCAATCAAGGATTTGGTGGTGCCCGACTTCGGCTTTATGTGCTCTCCCTATACATGCGGCTGGCCAACTTCCCAACAAATACATTTCTTCGTACACGCCCACCCTTTCCGCTCTCATCAGTGCCAGGCGGACCGGTAATAAACGTCCTCCTTTGAATGCCAATGACAGCAAACCTAGTGTTCTTGCAATCATTCATCCCGGCCACCCTCCAAAGAACACCGACAAGCCCGATGAAAGATTGCGTACGGTTTTCGCAGAGCGTAACGTGATAGAGAAAGCTGGAGGACCCAGTCGAATTCGTAGCTTGTCCAAAGCTGAGGCAACTCGCACAGCCGTGCTGGACGAATTACCAAATCATAAATGGTTCCATTTCGCTTGTCACGGCCACTTGGACATTTCTTCGCCGTTCGGGTCTGCATTCGAGCTGGAGACTGACCCTCTGTGGCTATCTGATCTCGTACAAGCCCGTCTTCCTAACGCCGATTTCGCGTTTCTGGCGGCTTGCGATAGTGCAACGTCGGGTGGGACCTCGAATACACCCGACGAATCCTTGCACCTTGCAGCCGCGGTACAGTTTTGCGGTGTCCGCAGCGTTGTTGGCACGTTGTGGCCAATGGCGGACGGCGACGGACCCAGGGTCGCCCAAGTTTTCTATCGGCACATGCTCAAAGAAAATGACTCGCGGAGATCTGCGGAGGCACTGCAAAAAGTAGTCATGGCCATGAGAAAGAAGACTGGACCGTGGGCCAAGGCCAACGACGAAGGAGAGGCACTGCAGAGATGGGCCAATTATATTCATATTGGGGCCTGATGCTCGAGCTCCTTCTGAAGCTCACAGGACGTCCTTTATAAATCTATGCTGAGAACTGTTGTCTAAGTACAGCGATCGGACATCTGCATTTGCCCGAACCCTTAATATATTCGTGTACATGTGGTTCAGGCGCTTGAAATAGCGCTACCCTTTGTGTCTCCTAACGAAGGATAGATGGCCCGGGGCCCGGGAGAGCTCTTGCTTTCTAACTTGAACAGTGGGACGTTAATGACTATAGAGGCAAACATTTACACGCGAGGCGAACACGTCGCCCAACAGTACTTGCTGAACAAGCTATGCCAGTGTGTGAGATTGACGACGATGGAGGGCTCGACGGCCGAGGACAACTCGAAGCTGGATTTGGCCTCTGGGGTCAAGAAAGCCGGAAGCCAAAGACATGAACGAAGCTCGTGTCCTATTTAGAGAGACTAGTTAAAGTACCAAAACCAGACGAATGCGCTAGCTAATCGACAGTTCAAGAACAAAGCAGCCTTGTCAACGGCCGGTCAGGAGATGTGATGAGCTTGTTCTTGCTCTTGTTTTCCGATCTCAAGGTACGTCGGCATCGCGGGTGTGCTGTCGGCGAGGTCGATACGGGAACGGTGCTGGATTGTATGCCAGTGGGCCCTACGGCGAGGGAAGCAGAACGGGGCGCCGGCGTCGTCGCCTTGCACATGCTGACGGAAATATCGGTTAGTTAAAGAGCATGCGTAAGCTGGTAGGTTGAGGGTGTATGAAGTGTAGGCAAAGATCATCGATTCTGATTTAGCAAGCATATAGAACAAACAACTTCAGACGAGTCGCAAATGTGCATCTGGTATCCAAAGAGGTTCAACTTATAGGCTATGCATACCAGAAGCACCGGGGATGTACACACCCGTATGTAGTATGTCCTTGATGTCATTCCCTGCGCAGCCGTTTCGTAGATACGGTATTATGTAAGCTATCGGAAGAGTTTAAAGATCTACAGGGCACTCTGTAGCAAGGCACCTGCCGAGGGATAATCGTAGATTTCGTCCTGGATCTCATCAACGATCAAGGTTCACAAGGGGGAACAAAGATAGTCCGGCAAGAACTGGCAAGAAGCGTGGTGACGCCACGACACGTATCAGACTGAAGCTGCCAAGGCACCAGAGGCAAAGTATAACACGGCGGCGGAGAAACGGCGCTGAAGAATGCTGGTTTTAAGCAGCGTAGCAGGTCACATGGTATAAGCTAGTCTGCGAATGCCACGACAATGCTGATGAGATTTGCTTTATGCTTCGGAATGGGGCGATCGGCCCCAAAGGAGCAGAATTGAAGATGCGGATACTTTCTTCAAGTTGCACACAGGCGTCATTGTACCGCCTGTCGGTCAAAATTTGCAGAGCAATAGCATAAACTTCAAGAGACCGTTGCAGAACCAAGATCAAACCCAAGATTTATCCTCTTCCGTCTCGTGACCAAAAGTCCAGACGCAGGCAACCCGAAGTTCGTTGCCGCTGGAAACACATTGACATATGTCAGCCTTCTTCGAGTCGATGTAAAGATTGAACACAAGCTTTGGAGTTACAAACCATTTGTATGTTTGACATGCCATGTCATCGCGGAACGAGAGCGACCGAACAGACGGCCTTCGAGTCTGATGACTTGCAGTATACGTAGGTCTAGGAGCACAGCTGGCATGGCCGCAGGTACCCACGAATGATTTCTCTGCACCACGCGAGTGATCATGAAGCGACTTGGGCTATACTTTTGAATTCGACCCTGCTCCTTTCGCAGTCGACTTTGCAATATCAACCAGACGGCGATGACAATGGGAAGCAAAGGCATGTAGACTCCAAGTTAGCGGCGAAATCGATGCTGGAGAGTACGAGTGCTGAGGTCATTCCATGTGAACAGCCTGGACTGGGGTAAGGCTGGGTGAGATCGCGACCATCAGTGTGTTGCGTGCCCGTCTAAGAATTCATTAAGATAGCGAGTCTTTGGCCCAACGACAGCACAAGGAACATGCTCTGAGGGTGGGAGTTGTCATGGTGAGAAATATCGTTTCAAGGCAACAGAGCGTCTATAATCGTACCGGCTAACCGCTGCCTGGGACTGTTTGCGGTTGTTCCGCAATTGTATTTCTACAAGAGACTCTCTGTGTTACTTTGCGCTTATTCTCTGAACCCCCACCTCCCCCCACAACATCCAAATCGCCCATATGCCCTCGGATCCACAAGCAGCAGCGGCAGGAGGGGCAGCAGCCGCGAAGTCCAAGCACAGTCACGCCGCGTCCACTGCGCAACCGGCCCCTCGAAAAGTTAGATTCAACGTCGGTAAGATACCTTTCATCCTCGGTCCTCAAGAAATCTGCTGAGATGGCTGCGTAGGAACACAATACCAAGTCTTAGACGTGGTCGGCGAGGGAGCGTATGGAATCGTCTGCTCAGCCGTTCACCGGCCTAGTGGTCGCAAGGTCGCAATCAAGAAGATCGCGCCGTTTGACCACTCAATGTTCTGCTTGCGCACTCTGCGAGAGCTCAAGCTGCTTAAATTTTTGAGCGAGGCCGGTGTTAGTGAAAACGTGAGTATCTCGATCCATCGAATGTTGCCACGGTTGCTTAGATCCTATAAGATCATTTCTATTCTCGATATTATCAAGCCCCCATCCATAGAAGCTTTTAAGGAGGTGTATCGTGAGCTCCTCAATTCACTTGGGTTACTGCAGCTTCTGACAACCCTATTCAGTGATCCAGGAACTCATGGAGACAGACATGCATCGAGTGATCCGGACACAAGACCTTTCTGACGATCACGCACAATATTTCATCTACCAAACTCTCCGTGCACTTAAAGCACTCCACTCCGCCGACGTTATCCACCGTGACCTCAAGCCTTCCAACCTGCTCCTGAATGCGAATTGTGATCTCAAAGTCTGCGACTTTGGGCTGGCGCGGAGCGTCAAGACCGCTGAGCCCTCGGGCACAGAAACGGGCTTCATGACCGAATACGTTGCTACGCGATGGTACCGTGCCCCTGAGATCATGTTAACGTTCAAGCAATACACCAAGGCAATCGACGTATGGTCCGTTGGGTGCATCCTCGCAGAGATGCTGTCGGGAAAACCCCTGTTCCCTGGTCGCGACTACCACCACCAACTGACACTTATTCTTGATGTTCTGGGAACACCAACCTTAGACGAGTTCTATGCGATCACGACGAGAAGATCACGGGACTACATCCGTGCTCTGCCTTTCCGCAAGCGCCGGCCGTTTGGACAGCTCTTCCCTAACGCGAATCCCTTGGCTATAGACTTTTTGACGAAGACTTTGGTTAGTGACTTTCTCTATCTTATCGAATAGCATTTAACCAGTGTTCTTGCAGACATTTGACCCCAAGAAGCGGATAACGGTAGAAGATGCACTCGCGCACCCCTATTTGGAAGCATATGTATGTCTCTTCGGCCATCCATGCTTTTAAATCTCATCATTCCTTGTAGCACGATCCTGATGACGAGCCCGTTGCCCCCCCTCTCGATCCCGAATTCTTTGAATTTGACTGTAAGTCGTTCCCGTTGCCTCCGGCTCATTCTCACCTGACCTGGCTTTTCATTTAGTGCACAAGGATGACATCAGCCGCGAGCAGCTCAAGGAACTCTTATATGAAGAGATCATGTCTTTCAACCCAGCACCTATCACATAATTGGACATGAGCGCTCGCTTTCACTTGTAGGCTGTTATTATGGGCCACGACTGTGTCGGGCCTTTGTTCTGTGTATGTGTTATCTATGTATTTACTCTATCATCTTAAAACAGGAATAAAAGCATAACAAGGAAACAAATTGGCGATGGGCGTATTGCATAGGTTAGCTAGTTTTTTCTAGCTTGGGTTTGTCATAAGCTGCGAGCCGTAGTTTGTTTATTAAGGATTCTGCTCGTGAAAGAACCCTGTCATCGATAGGAATGTAGCGGTTCTGGGTTTAGACGCTACTAATGAAGTTGATCCCAATCTCATCTGACGTGCCACACAGTCTCGCTTGAGATGATGTCTACGCTTTTGGCATCGACCAGGCTTATGGGTTAGATCCTCGTATGCGTTGCTTCATCTTCTATATGTGAAGCAGGGATCGAAGACCATGGCGAAAGTAACAGGATGAGCTATCAAGTCAATAGTGGTTGAAAGTAGAGAGCTTAAAACTATCATTTTGGAGCTACCAATCGCTCAAATCATGCGTTATACTGCCAGTTCCTGTGACACTGAAATTACACGAGATCCAATACAAGCTTTAATGCTGGAGGTTCTCGGCGTCTCCCAAGTGAATAGGTCAGAAATCCCGGCGCTGCTGAAAGGCTATAAGGATATCGATCGCAAGACACGAGAGGGAGGGAAGTACATTGCGCTTTGCCTTTGAAGGGCCATCGAAAGGGTCCTCCTCAATGATACATTGGACTATAGAGCAAGATTGACTCAGGTCTGAATTCAAACGCGGAGCACAAAATGGTCGTTCAAGCTCCTAGGTTATGCACACGGATGGCACTCCCCAAGAAAGTAATTGGAACAAGACAGAGACGGGCATTAGAAACCATGGAAGCCTAGGGCAAGATGCCTAGGTAAGCAGGCAGCGCGCAGCATTCTAGACATTATCATCCAATAAGTAAAATTGGAAGTGTGTATCCTGGTGCCGATAGTTTGATGATGGCAGTGAGTAGTAAAGAACAGCCCGTGATCGGTGCGTCGTCGCGTCCGCCAACCCGCGTTCAGTCTTGCTCCCCCCTATCACACCGGCATTCTCTTGACTCTACGCTTTGACAGGCAATGGCGCTACGATTGACGAGTCGACTGTCCCACAATGTATGCACACCGACTGCTCGCTCACTTAATGGGTCACGTCTGGGTCATCTTGCACCGCGCGCGAACCCCGCTGCCAGCAAATGTTACTCGAGCTCACCGTCTACATTCCGGGAGAAAATATCTTCGGAAGGGACTTCAAGTGGAAGTGTACGCGTAACCACCGTTTTCAAGGCTTTACTGGCTCTCGGGTTCGGGAGCACCGCGTATGGTCTGTAGGTCCTGCTCCCTTCTACCCGAAATACCGCTGCTTACCGGAGCATGGTACAGATATGACTTCTACTCTGCGCTCTCGCTATGGCCTCAAGAAATAAAGGGTGACCTGCGTGCTGGCTTAAAAGCTCGAAATCAAGGAGATTTGGGTTTAAGCGAGAGGTATCTACGCAGGTAAGCCTTTGCTTCACTCTTCGCTACTTGAAATCTTAGTATTGCACAGAGCATACACAACAGCCTTGGAGCTACCAGCGTCGACATTCGAGCCTAATGCTTACATCAAGCTCACCGGCATAGCGATAACATTGGCGGGCGTTCTCGAGGACGATGGTCGTGCCCGAGAAGCCTGGGACGTCTACGTCGGGGCCCTCTCTCCTCCATTGACCAATATCACGTCCTCCAATACTCCCTCTGGCTCTTCAGCATCGGGCTCTTCCACTGCGGACGCCGCACGGCAAATGGCCATCAGCCACAAGCTCGGCGAAATGGCGGAAGCATACCAGTTTGGCGATGCTGAAGAGGAGAAGTGGCGGACTTATGCTTTAGAAAAGTCACTCGATTTGCAAAGACTGCGGGCGACAGCTCCTCCGGAAGGCGTTTATGAGCAGCTCAAGACGTTATTGTCAGATCTGCATTTGCCAAACTGGACCTCAGATGCGCGAGGTCAGCATGCAGCACCGGCAGCTTCGTTGGCGGCGTATTATGCAAGGCATAACAATCTCGAATATGCAATGCCATTGTATCTAAAAACATTAGAGCTTCTCATGCCTGCACCACCACAGCCGCCCGCACAATTTGCGCAGCGGTGTCGAGGTTATTTCTCTCTGCTGCTCAGAAGCAATAAGGAAACTGATATTATTGTCTCCCAGCGGCTCAGGTCATGAACAATATTTCAGCGCTGATCATGTCCCAGCCACCTACGCCTGCCTTCCGCGCCCAAGCTGAGGCCTGGGCGCGCAAGAGTGTCGAAGTGGGAAGCCAAGAGCTGCTTGCGAACCCGAATCCCAAAACGGATGAGGACAAAGAGGCGTTCCTCGAGTGTGGGACAACGATGACAGTGGCGCTATTCAATCTTGCGTCGCTGAGAGAGGTTGGTCTTTTGCCTAACTCTGTCTCCTGAAATGACGCTTACACTGCGTTGTATAGATGGAGAATGAGCGCGAAGAAGCAAAGGAGCTATTTGAGAAGAGCTTGCAGCAAGCAAAACAGATCGGAATGAGGGAGGGCATGCTAGAAGCGCAGGTTGCATTACGCAGACTGCAGAAGGCGGAAGGATCACTTTTAGCCATCCAAAAGTAGAAGTTTGATATACGGCACCCGTGTAATGGAAGTGTGTCAAATGATTATAGTAGCATTTAGACATAATATGGCAACAGATATAGCAAAACGAATGAATGGTATGGTGGTATCTCTCACTCCTCTGGGACATCCTCCACTGTGGCAGTGCGACTTTGGGGTCTCGAGCTGCCTGACACGCCAGAGTCATCCACTTCCTCGATGAAAGCACCTCCGGATGCGAGCTTCTCGGCACTGCCCTTGGCCTTCTCCTTGCCCTTGCGCGTCTTCTTTGTCTTCTTCTTGGGCAGATCCCATTCCCAGAGAGGGATAAATGATTCGACCTGTATGCGATAAGCGCCATGAACCAGAATCAAGAGAGCAGAAAACGCACAAATCCGACATCGGCGAACAGCTTGGGGAACACCCAGATACCGGGGCTGGCGACGACCACCGTGATGATGTAGAATATGAGCCGCAAAATCGCGATTCCGAAGAACACTCCAATAAGCCCCAGACACGCGATGCTCAGGTACCACACGCCCAGCCGCATTGTGGGCGGCCAGAGCGGGAACATGACACCCGCCAGCATTATCGCGACCATGAGCATGCCGCCCGCGTACGTCGTCCACTGCGAGCCCTCGTAGAACCACGCATAGTACTCCTCGGGCTTGAACATCTGCATCTGGTTGATGGTGATCGTCTTCGGGGAAGAGGAGGAGGAGCCGGAGGGCGCGCCGCGGTCGACACGCAGGAAGAAGGCGAAGGGCATGGAGTTGACGAGAACGGCCTGTGCCTCCTCCTCTGAAGTGATTTTGGGCACGCCTTTCAGCTTGGCGTATGCGGGTGAGAGCAGCGCTTTCACGGCGGATTTGCCTGGGCGGGGTAACACGTCAGCACTTCTGCCCGGTGGCAGCGAGCGCAGAGCACACACCTTTGAAGTAGTCGATACGCTTGCCGTTCAGGGCACCGACTTTTATCTTCATGCCCGAGCCGCTCCCCCGCAGGAACTGCGCGATATTTCGAATCTCGGGCGTCGCCCGACTTTGCATTTCTAAGGTCGACATGGCTGCAAAACGAGGACTGGCGTCTTCACTGTTTTGGAGGGTCAGTTGAGCGCAAGATGTTCGGGACGAGAGAGAGGTCATACCCAGTGCGCTATCAGAGTTTTGGAGGCCGGAGCCGTCGATGTGGTAGGAAGCAAAAGTATACTAGCGTTTGCTGGCGGAAGAGCCTGGCTGTACAGCACGTGCACCTTGTCCGACGTGTACGCGTCCAGATTCGTTGAGACGTCGATCAGTTTCAAGTTCAGCATTTGATTCGTCACCTGCAGCCCACGGATCCTCGTTTGCACTGATATTTAGCAAGTGATCATTGTTATTGAGCTCGAAGACGATGGAGGTTGCCAACGTTAATAATTTACATAATATAAAAGCTGACGCCACTTCCTGCCACGATTCTACCTGATTCCACTTTACTTGTACTCTTGTTTGGTCAATAATACATGCGGTACAATTCCAAAATAATTTAGCATAGATAGAATACCTTGATACCCAGGGCAAAAAATCAGAAAGCCTTGAAGCCCGGAATATAACCAATGATCGTTTATCTCAATATTGTCAGAGTTGGCCAAAATTCAAACAACGTCCTGCAAGCAATAAAATCAGAGGCTCAGAATTGAGAACTTCTACATCTGTTCTATAATGAGCCTGAATATTCAACGGTTCATTGTGCAATGCACTGTAGCACTTCTGTGACATACCCAGGCTTCGAAGTTCGAACATGTTGCTTTTATGGCGCCCCAAGCTTCAACCCACCGCCACTCGACCAAATAGCGTAGAGCAGTCACTAATACTTGTCATTGCATATACGTATATCAATAATCGGATAAATTGTCAAAATGCCCTGGAGGTGGTTGGAACACAAGCGATGTTTGTGGACAGATAACCCCTGAATGTCAAATGACATCACTGTGTCGTAGCTGGAGAATTCTCTATAAGATCTCGCACTCGCCGAAATCCACAACCAAACAATCCCCAATCGCCTACTACCTTACCGCCATCCATATAAACCAGAAATCATGTCATCTGGCACGCAATCACCCCCTCTCGAGGCCACGGGCGAGCACAAGGCCATGGGCGCTGGGTCCGTCGACGCTGTTGCGGAGGGAAAGCAGGGCCAAGTGCAGGAGGTCTCGGACCGCGAGCAGCGAGGAGGTCCGTTTCTTCATCTTCTTGCTTCAGCGGTTTGACGATGAGACTGACGTATGCGGTGCAGCCTACTTTGACAATGCGGAGAACGCGACAGGGACGGGTGATCAGATTCCCAAGCAGAAGACAGACTAAGCAAGATGCGCGGGAAGCGGTGTGAAGTGAAATCGTGCTGTATGATAAATGTAATTTCTGCGCCTTGATAGAAATACGCGAGTCGGACTGAGGTTTGGACATGAATAATGCATGGATCTGGGCCCACTTCAATAGACTTCAATCCACACCTGGAAAGCCTGCTGATGCCTGGCATCGTGAAGACTTATATTAATGAGATAATCATCGAAGGAGAAATCATGCGCAAATCGATGTCGTTCATCTCCTGAGGATGTGCTGGGCATCCGTTGTGCTGGGCATCCGTTGCGCGAGGTTGTGGTTCGGGGCAGCGGCCCGGGCGCCACACCTGCGAGAGCGCGCGCCTCTCACCAAAAATGGCAATCTGCGCCGGTTTCGCCCTTCAGCTTGCTCCACCATTCTTGTTTCTACCTACTACTCGAGTCGTCCCATCCTCCTCTAGTGGAAGGGGCATGGTATAAGTGCATCCAGCTTCAAAATGTGGTGACTTAGAGACCTTGCATCAGCAATGAAATCAGAAGTTGGTGGTTGTTTGAAAATAACTTTCAAACTTCATGATCGCCCTTCCTCGGGACAAGCGTATGCAATCGGAGAAAAGATACTCTATTGGGCCAATTCCCTGTCTATGAAATTGCTAGCCTCACTGGTGCTGCTAACTTTGCAGACGCTGCGGATCGAGCTCTGGCAGACAACACAGACGATCAGCACACTTAACGGAATCAAGGCTGGGCAAGGTCCTCAAATCACATCTCAGGGCCACATCTACTTGATGGTAGCTGTAGATACCTGCATGTCTGGTGTCTGGTGGTGTGGCCCACTCTATCCTGATATTCGATTTAACTCTACGACACCGCTGAACACACCCACCATGCCTGTCTCGATCCTTCCGATCGTACTGCTGGCAAACTCTTCCGCAGCCGCCTCAGTTTCTTTCCGTGCACCAATACAACAGGATATATGGAACCCGCGAACGCTTACACCGCTCCAGGCCCGTCACCGCCCCGCCTCACACCCGGGCGCGCGCGCTGTGTACGCGCTGATGCGCCTCGGCCTCCGCATGCACTCCAAAGAGCTGTGGGCACCGTCGAGCCAGCGGGCTGGGCTGGCGAAGCCGCCTTCCGACATCGGCGCCGCGCAGATCGGGTCGCTGGGCGCGAGTCATGCATTTCACGCAAGGTCGCTGCCAGTTGAATAATCTGCTCTCATATTGCGGCCGAGATGAGCCTGCGCAAAGGCAACTCGCGCAAGAGGATATAAAGTCGTGCGTGGCGGGGCGATCAACCACGCACAACCATGGGCTCCTTCTTTTCCTCCCCCTCGATGCTCGCGGACATTCCCGATTTGACAGGGTGCGTGGCTATCGTCACGGGTGGCAAGTACGCTATTTCCTTGCACGCACTGCGCCTGCCTTAACATTGTTGTGTTTCTAGCAGTGGCATCGGATACCAAACTGTTAAGCAGCTCGTGCAACACGGGGCCAAAGTCTACATGGGCGCGCGCAGCGAGTCCAAGGCAAATGCGGCTATTCAGAGACTGCATGACGAGGGGCTTGGCGATCGTGCTGGTCTGTCCAAGTTCATCGTTCTGATTCATCTTGCTCAATGGAAGTACAGGAGAAATCGTATGGCTGGATTTGGATCTGACATATCCCAGCAAAGCGAAAGCTGCGGCGCAGTACATACTGTCCCGCGAGCAGCGCCTGGATATCCTTAGTACGCGGACCATTCCGCTCCTCAGATGCGTTCGTGGCTGACGTGATTCACGACAGTCAATAACGCTGGAATGTAAGACGAAACAAATTGCATCAGTGCATCGCATTTACGCATCGTCATCATACAGACTTTCGGAATTCAGCTTAAACGCAGATGGGCTCTCTGAAAATATGGTCGTCAAGTGCGTCTCCACCTCCCCAGATTGCGCTACGCTGACCTGCGCTTCACCAGCCATCTTAGCCCCTTCGTGTTCACCAACACGCTCCTGCCACTGATGATCGCCACCGCGGCGCTCCCCGACTCGGACGTCCGCATCGTCAACGTTAGTCATCCTCTGCGCCCAGATCCACGCGTGCACCATCAATTCGCTGACGGCATGTGCACTCGATAGGTCAGTTCGCAAACGCACGCGCAGGCGAAGAACCCGCGCTTCGACACGCTCGAAGCATTGAACCAACCCTGTGACAGTAAATGGACGTTGCTAGGTACGCCCCCCTCTCCCATCTCCCATGCGACTGAAATTCTGACACACGCGCAGGATACACGAAGCTCGCGAACATCCTGCACGCCAAAGAACTGCAGAAGCGCCTGAATGCGCAAGGCTCGTCCATCATCGTCACCGCCATCCACCCAGGCATGGTAATGAGTGGTACGCCCCTGTCTTCTCCATTTGCACCTGCATTCTCACCTGCGCGTGATCAGAGGGCGCGCACGCCGTGTTCAGCGCCTTCCCGCTGGGCAGCATTCTCGTCCAGCTCTTCTCGCTGTTCACGACACCCATCGCGCAGGCTGGGGACCCGAGCGTCTTCGCCGCCGCCGCGCCGGCCGTTCGCGCACACGCGGACGCGTATAAGGGCGCGTACTTGGTGCCAGTGGGGAAGATCTCGACGCCGAGCGCGGATGCGATGATCGCGCGACTGGCGCAGGAACTGTGGGCGATGTCGGAGAAGCAGCTGGCGGTTCTAGGGCTGTGATGGTGTGATTAACCGTAACGGACCCTTGGAGCCTGAGTTCGCCGAGCTAGGGATTCGTTAGGCGCATGACCTGTGTGCCTGGTGCAGCTGCAGGCTGGATAACCGACTATGCAGCGGAATAGCTATCAGCTCATGCTCGGATGTACCTCCGAATCTTAGCAGATGTTCGGTCATGGGATTTCATCAGACTCAATCCTCACCATAGTTCACTGCCTTCCCTATTCATTGTCGATTCGCTATCCGCTAAGCTCCTCGCTCTGCTGCTTTCAGATTTCTCTTAGCTTCGGCCTTGCTTGCTAGCACTTCGTGGACTCAGACTCACTTCTGATAAATGAAATCTGTGCCAAGTTCCGGTTCAACGATAAGCTGACTGCGCAGATGTCATGTAGCGTTCGAGATTTACTTCTGTTCCGCGTATACCGAACGATCTGAAGCCTTCAGATGTCTTGAACTTTGATATTCACGTCTATGCCTGGATATACGCCACGTAAATTTCCCGATGATTCGCCGCGTCTCAAACTCGCACTGGGACGAGCTCCAGGCGTCTTGAATGGCCGGTATACCTTGAACGCCGGCACTGTATAACTTAAAAGAATCTGCTCACAATCACAAGCAACCCCCAACTTGAGCATTCAGGCTCACACGACTATTTCAACAACTTCATCTGCACTTTCTTGCTATCTGGCGAATTTCAATGTCTGTCAAGTCTGTGCACCATGCTTCGGGCTCAGGCTCAGCCGCATACATCGAAGAGCTGGAAATGAATCATGTGCCACAAAAAACGGATGATTCTCAGTCTGTTTACGCAATCAATGAACCAAGTCGCAATCTGCCTCAAACCAGTGTCAAACTCTCGCAGACGAAATCCCAGCGCAGGTGGACGCACGTCCAATTCGCGAGCTGCTGCTTTGCTCTGTTTCTTGCAGGCTGGAACGATGGAACGACGGGCCCCCTGCTCCCTCGCATCCAGGAGGACTACCACGTGCGTACTCACACAATCTACATCAGCTCGAAATATGAATGCTGATTCGGTAGTAGGTGAACTTTGCAGTGGTCTCGCTTATCTTCGTGTTCGCTTGTCTGGTAAGCATGCATCCTTTCTTCTTTTTTGTTCGGGAATGCAGCGGTGATTGAGAGGTTTTGATTTTCATGCGGCTGTCCTCTGTGCTCTCAGGGATCAATATTCGGTGCGGCCCTCAATTTCGTCGTTACCGACCGTCTCGGCTTCGGAAAGGTGCGAGAACCGCAATTTCCAACCCAGTGATGACGCTAATGACACCCGTCCACAGGCAATGGTCCTTGGTACTCCTCCTGACTCCATTCTAAGCCAAATATCCTATTAAATGTGTCACATCTAGGCTCCCTCTTCCAGGTCGTCGCATTTGCGCTCTTAGCCGCAGGCGGGTCGGTACCCTTCCCTGTGTTCGTCCTCGGCTTTACGATAAACAACGTCGGTGGTTCGCTGCAAGACGCGCAAGCGAACGGATACGTCGCCGGGCTGCGCAACAACGCGGCGACAAAGATGGGGATGATGCATGCCGCTTATGGTTTGTTTCTTTCCTATAATATCTACCATTCAACTATGATTTATGCTGATGATAGGCGCGGGCGCGTTCTGCTCCCCGCTCGTTGCGACGCAGTTCGCGCAGGAAGAGAGGTGGAGCTTCCACTACCTCGTCTCCCTCGGCATCGCACTGCTCAACACTGTCATCCTCGTCGCGGTCTTCCGGTTCAAATCCCAAGACGGTGCGCCCCTCTCTCCTCCCATCCCTTTTCTTATACCCACCTCATGCTGGCTCGCTGTGAAAACAGAGTGCTTCGCGCAGATCGGCCAGCCCCCACAAGAGCAGGGCACCTCCACGCACAGTAAAATTCGCCAGGTGCTCTCGCTCAAGGCTGTGCACCTGCTTGCGTGCTTCATCTTCGCGTACGTCGGGGTGGAGGTCACGATCGGCGGGTGGATTGTCACGTTTATTATCGACGTGAGGGGTGGAGGGGCCAGCAGTGGCTACATCAGTGCTGGGTTCTTCGGAGGTCTGTAGCAGCTGTTCTCCAGGTTTCTTGTGCAGCTTTTCTGATGCTGGCATTTGATTTTAGGTTTGATGGTGGGACGGGTAGCACTGCTATGGGTTAACAAGAAGGTATCTATACCTGCATCGCAAATGCTTCTTTTTCGAACACTGGAGTTCATTATGTGCTTATTGTGAATTCTGGATAGGTCGGCGAGCGCCGCGTGCTGTTCATCTACGCCATCCTCGCCATTGGGTAAGTCCTCCACCAACTTTGGTATTCTTCTTTATTTCCCACAGCTAATGAATCGCCATGATCGTAGCCTCGAGGTTGTCATATGGCTCGTCCCCTCGCTTATCGGCGACGCCGTCGCCGTGTCCATTGTTGGCATGCTCCTCGGTCCGATCTATCCCATCGTCATGAACGAGAGCAGCCGCATTCTGCCAAGGTGGCTACTCACGGGGAGCATTGGGTGGATCGCGGGGTTCGGACAGGTGCGTCTGCTTGCCCGATCGATCTGCTTGATTATGAAATGGGCGTAGGCCGGATCTGCGCTGTTCCCGTTCATCACCGGCGCACTGGCGTCGAAGGTGGGAATAAAGAGCTTACAGCCGCTGTGAGTGTCGATTTGCTTGTTATTGCTGCGGTGTGCTGACGCGCATGGCGGTAAAACAGGCTCATTGGAATGATGTCCTTGATGATGGGGTTTTGGGTCGCGGTGCCATCTGGGCAGCGGAGGGTCGACTGAAGTGCTAAGACTCCTCTCAACAGACCTCGCATATATACGATACTTACGTGTTACAAAAACGCTTTCGCGTGATTATGGAAATATGACATGGAATTTTGAAAGAGCATGCAGCGGACACCCTGGAACCGCGTCGATGAGATGTACAAGTGGAAAATCCAGAATTTGATGTACCACGATCACACTGGCCCAATGAACGCGGATTATATTCGCTCTAGGAGCCATCGAGGCCTGTTTTTTGTTGATCAGTATTACATCCACAGCGCTACGATGAAGAGCCCACCTGGTTTCGGGTATTTCGCAGGCTGTCCCTGCAGAATGCCCGGGCCCATGACCACTGGAATCTTCAGGGATATGATGGTCACCGTAACAGTTCTCATCAGCACCTCGGCCCTGTGTTTGAGAATCCATCCATACCTCCACAGTAGTGATTCCATCGAAAAAAAACGCGGGACCGTCCCAGGAGCGGGCAGAGACGCCTGGCCGGAAGCCACGTCTGTTTAATTTAAGAGAGATAAATTACCACTGAGAGTAGAGATTCCGGAGCCAATACAAGACATATATACAATACTTGTTTATCGCTGCTTGCCCGATGGTGAGACTCCTCACATCTCAACACTACTTAGACTTGCGGGGGGCGTGCTCTCCTTCTGTGCATACTACTCCGCTTTCTTTTTATGAACCCACGCCTCCTCGTGTGGTCTGAGTCCCCCGGGAAAGAAGGTGCGCACCAAACAGAGCCCCACCCCCTTCTCTTTTTTCTCCGCTCTTTTCAAAGATTTCCAAACTTTATTTCTGTGCGTCCTGGAGACCTCTTTGATGTGGAAACCATGGGCGCCGGGTTTCCGCCGTACTCCCGACGCAAACGCGTTCTGCACCATCCCTATCCCACCAACTGCCAGCAGATACCACGAGTTTTGGTTCACGCCCTGCACCGTGAATAGATGCACCAACCACAAGACCGCCATCAAGAACGTGAAAGGGACGGTGCTGTGCAACCGAATCTCCCGCGCGCCAGCGAGGTCACCCAGTCTCAGGCCATGTCCTGCGCTCTTGATCACCATGACGTAGCCAGATCCGTTGCCCTTGGTGAGACACACTACTTCCCGCTTCCCCTGCTCCACCAGGCGAGCCCCCCACAGCTCCTGTCGCCATTGTGGAACAATGGCCTGAGCCTGGACGAGCAGGTTGCCGCCTAATGTGATGAGGAGGATGGTCCAATTTCCAAACAATGCCCCGGGGATGACGGCAATGCCAAATTGCAGCAATATGGTCAGAGCCCCGCTGACGTAGACCCAGTCACGGTCAGGTACGCCGGTTTGCTTGGGTAGGGTTTCGAAGAAAATGAAGGTAAGACCATTAATTTTGTCCTTTGTGGCGTCGTAGTCGCGGACCAGGCGGGCCAGGGTCCATGATTTAATGTCTCGGGAGTATCCCGAGGAGACATCGATCAAGACGCAAGGGCAGTCGGGTTTAGGAAGAAGCCGGCGCGAGCCAACAGCTTGCAGGACTGCGGAGAATGAGTAAGCCACCCATCCGAAGGAAAAGGCTACGGGAGTGAATGGCCGGGGACGCGAGGAGACCAGCTGCGCAAGTGCGCCCTGGACGATGTCCCCTCCGATGATGGTGAGAATGGTGAGGATGTCGCTAGGATCCTCCCATTGGGCCTTGATGGATGCGAAATTCGCTGCTGTTTGGGTCAATGGGCCGCGCGGCAGAATGTGTTCGTGGTTCAAAGCTGGCATTGGAACATGCAGGAGGGGGTTTGTGGGGATTGTTGGTGAGACTAAGAGGGCAGCCAGCGCTCGAAATTAATACATCTCAATAGAACAAAGAACGTGGATCACCGCATGCGACTGCATCTATGTCGAAGAGTCTGGAATATACAACCTGTTACAATTCTTTCGGAGACGCTGACTCAGATGAGCAAGGCTCCGCCCAGAATTGGGGTTGTTCGCCCATGCCTTTCGGATGAAATTAAGATCGTCGCTGCTAAAAAGCGTCCATATGCAGCCGTTTCTTTGTACCTTTGGGCCGCACCTGCAGCGGTCTCGGGCCAGGATTTTTGATTGGGCGCGATTTTCACCCGTGCTGAAGGATGATGGCGCACTCTGCGGGGCATTTCGCAAGTGCATGATCCAGTGCATGGCTGAGATTGTGTAGGGAATGATGCAAAGCCGCACTGGGCGAGACGTGTTGAGCACGGTGGGAGAGCGGTAGAAACCTCTCCTGAAGATCTGCAAGTAGCTGCCTTGCGTCACCAGGAATTGCTGGCGATTGCTCCGGGCTATAGGACGTCGGAGTGAGGGCGTTACCGGAGGTTTGTATTAGGGGGAGAATCGAGATGCAAGGCGGCGTGTCAACAACTTCGTGGAAATGAAGCTGTACGGCACATATATGTTTGCATTATGATATCTTTGGAAACGAGCCGCAATCACCTGTATACGAGTTGATATCCACGGCGTATTGGCGTTGAGCGTCAGACTGTGGGAGGATTTCGTATATCTGCCCCTCGACCAGCTGTGTTATGGATTCTTGCGGGACCGTTTGCGCGCTCACCTCAATTTCCTATCTCCGATGCACTTCGAGATCGGGACCCTCGAACCCGAAATCTTGGTGACGTTGCTTCTCGTAGTAGTACGGCACTGTCTTACACACACACACACACACACACACACAAGTATGTAGACAAGGTAGTCGAGACGGCGATTGCGCTTCCCTTCGAGCATCTTTCCCTTTGAGACATGATGCCATCTGAATTTTAAAAAATATCATTAAGTTAGGTACGTACGCTTCGACCAGCATGTTTGTGTCACTTTCTTCAAATATAGTTCGGTTTTGGCGTTGAGGCTGGGTAGGGTTGCCGCGAGGTGGAGGGAACTCGGAGCCTGAGGTGAGGTCACCTCAGCTCGGATTTGGCGACTTTCCGCCCACGACCTAACTATGAAAGGTTGTTCTCTGCGAGAGCGCGCAGAAAGTCGGAACGCTGGAACAGATGGGTACGTACACCCTTGACAGGTCTTCTGAGATGGATGGAAGGTCTTAGAGACCCGTCGACGTGGTCTCGAGTCAGAGGCCCCTCTGACTTGTAATGATGCCGCCGGGCCTTTCCGATCAACCCTTTTGCACTTCAACCATCTTCGGCCATCGCGGCCATCCATCCATCCCCGTTTATTCATCGCTCTGTAAAATGAAACTGTGGGAATATATTTTGGACTTCTTTCTGTACTTGCCACGATATTTCCTGTCTCGATCTCCCTCAACGTACGCCCCATCTAGGACCTCGAGATTTTGGCGCCAGCAACCGACCACTGGCAACCGTGACCATGGAAAGTTATTTCAAAGCCCCAGGCGTAAGGGGTACAGGAAGAAGATGGAAGCCAGGGGGTACTATAAAGACCATACCGCCGTGCACTGGCAACCCTCAGCAACTACCTCAAATTTTTCCTGATGTACAGTATCCCACCTTTATCTTTTCGCCCATTCACCCCTTAATCACAATGTCTACTACAAGGTTTCTCTTTGTTTTGTTTGCTCTGGTGATTCTAGCGCCCCTAGTAACCAGTACGCGCTGGCGTGGAAAGGTCTGTGGCATCCTCACCCATGGACCCGTGTCTCTTCGGGCAGTGGAGACGTTAACAGCCGACGTTGAGGCCACTGAGAGGAGGATCCCTCGAGCCTTGCTCGCGAATTAAAACTATATGCAATCTATCTACTACATCCAGTCCAAAACCGACGAGATTACAATTTGTGAAACCCAATCCATGGGTCTAATGAGACTCTACCGACTACTCAGGGACTACAATAGAATATCGCAATGGAACCTGAATGGCAGGTGAGCCCGCAAAGAATCAGAGTATCGTAATGACTCTTATATCCCCCTGCAGCCACGCTTGCACTTGCACTTGCTTCAGAGGCTCGGCCATAGGAATCTCGAACACTCCAACCCTGCGATAGCATGCCATATCGTCCAAAGACACACCTGGCACGACGATTAGGCCTTGCACGCATTGTGATACAGAAACGCTTGAACGTATCGGAAGCGCAAATACTTCAGACTTGTCCATGGATGCATCCTCGGCGCTATCTGGATAAGCTGAACCTAACGGCTCTGCGTTATTCTGTTCCCATGCCACGAGACCGGCCTGAGAGCACTGTGAACCAGCGCCTGCAGCCTCGTCCGAGGCGTCATATATTTTCCATCCTCTCGGGTTCCACAACACCTTCTTTAATAGAGCTCGAACTCGCAGCTGTCCACCAGTGACTTCCCCAAATGGGTGGTCGTCTTTTGCTAGCTCCACTTCACATTCCAGGATCTCGCATTCTGGTTTATCTTCTCCCCAGAAATGCATTGCGAACGCAGGAGTAATCCGCCCGTCTACTGCGCCCCATGACCATGAAGGTGCACGGTACGTCTTCGGACGCGGGGGCAAATTCTTCAAGTCGCCTTGTTGCCAAAGAAGGCCTTCGAGTAAATTATCTCGCCAGAGACCCGCCACGTACGTCTCTCCCCAGAACTTGCTGAAGAGGTCGACAATACCGGACACCGCGATGAACCTGTCTTGTGGATGCGTGAGAGCGCGCTCAGTGTACGCAGCGAGCACCGTGCCCCAGGCATCAAGAATTTCCCGCTGGTCAGTTCTGGATAGCTCCGACGTGTTGGGTGCACGGAACATAACCAAGGGAAGCTGCATATCCCGTCTAAACATGGAGATATTCGAGTCACCCACATTCATAATGTGCGTGCGACATGTGTACTGCAGCGTGGTTGACGTGTACCGTAATGTGCGTGGAGGGATAAGTCGCTCTTCCAAGCACCACGCACGCGTGTCCACAGGCTCCGTGCGCTCGGGCTCAGGGCTGTGGGAGGACATTGTACCTAGCACGCCGTCTGGGCAGCGAAACGGAAGTGAGAAGCTTCCACTGGGTGCAGGGCGGTCTTGCAAGAAGCCATCGTTCACCGTTGGCGCACTGGCGGCAGTAAGAGCGACGTACGCGTCTTCGTAGTAGTGCCGCATGTGCCTGATCTCACTGCGCTTGTCTTGCCTGTCGTCCTGGATGATGCAAAGGGCGTCAACCCAAAGGTACTGCAGGCCTAGTTTGTGGGTAGACGCAATAGCGTCCTTGATTGTCTGTGGGATCAAGCAAATGTCGATGCCTCGCATGTAGGTCTCGATATTATCCATTCTCGTACAGTGAGGCTGCGATGTGCCCCAGACATAACTGAGCGCTGCGAATGTACCCTGTGCTCTACCGGTTGTGACAAGCCTGGGATGCTTGGGGTCTGAACAATCTACGAGTCGTGTAGGGAGGGTGGTAGGTGCCGGTTTAGGGCAGAGGTCATGATCCGCACACACTGCCAGACATTCCAGCGCCTGAATATAACTCGTAGGTGCGGATACCCTGCGCAGAGCGTCTCGAGCCTTGATGTACCATGCGGCGCTGTCATCTACAACCGATCATGTATCAGTGCACACCAAATACTGGGCAGATTTTGAAGTTACCATGCGCTGTGCAAACTTCAAGCCTGAACGGGAAAACACCATCGATTTCGACCCCAATGGTATTACAACTGCTCGGGCTTTCACCCGCCTTGGACTCAATGAATCGGACCTTTACATCGAAGTTCTGCTGGGGATCCGGAGTGCTCCCTTGTGCCACTACTGATACGTAGCTTGGGATCTCTGCGGAGAGAAACTTGCACCAGTTGCACCCTCTATTCGCGGAGTCTTGGAGCTCGTTCCAGGTCACCGCGTATGAGTAAGCATCGCTGGAGTCAGAGGCTTTCCATGCTTTGTGGAATGCATCAGCAGAAAATGGCGTGTTCCAGCAACGCTCGCAAACAAGTGCACGAATGGTGGTTTCCGGTGTCATGCTCTTGTTTCCGGACACCTGCAGGAGTCGCCCAAACAACAAGACTGCCGTTGCACAGAAGGCGGTATACAGAGTCTTGAACCAGTGGAGGAGGTCGCGTCCGACACACATTCAATGAAAAGAGTGAGTCTGTCGAAAGCCAGTCTGAGTAGGGTCTCAAGAGAGTACGAAGCAAGTGTACTGTGTATAATCAAGATTCCTGTATTTGGCAACACAACACGCACTTTTTTTTAAAAAAAATCCATGTTTTACCTCCATCAAGGCGAGCTTATGGTAGAGGTGAGCTACTAGATATCTACTTATGTAACTATATAAAGATTTCCTGCGTCGCTGCAATGACAAGACGCCTGAGGAGAGGCGCCCCGAGAAGACCCTGAGGCCAATGATTACTGTGTGAGAGAATGTTCAGTATGTACGATAGCGTCTAGGTGCGTTCAGTGTATGTATTGATAGGCTCTAATGCCTGATATGTACGATATAATGTATGTATAATTTGGGAAAGTGATAACGAAAGAAAATGAAAAGGAGAGAGAAATGAAAAACGGGTCCGGGAAGTGAGTCGAGCGGTTTGGGAAAGGAAGTGGTTGTGATCTGCGCTGTACGCGTCTTTTCTTGGGCGTGCTTGTTTTATCCTCGATGCGATGACACTGCGTCCTATCACGCCTCTTTCTCCTTCATCTCTAGCTGCCCATAGTCGTTTCGGAACCGCCCGGTCCTTGCGATGAACTTGAACAGAGGTTTGATTGCGTCTTTATGCGACAGCAGCGTCTGCAGTGATCGTGATTCGCGGCCGACTGCCCATATTAGTGCTCGTCGGTATCCCTGCGTCGCTGGACAATCCATGAGATAGTGCTTG
Source organism: Athelia sp. TMB (assembly GCA_014898675.1). Lineage (NCBI taxonomy): Eukaryota > Fungi > Basidiomycota > Agaricomycetes > Atheliales > Atheliaceae > Athelia > Athelia sp. TMB. Next base: position 262,023 of record JACXVL010000035.1, read on the forward strand.
ACCGTCTCATAGGCGTTCGCACACGCTTCGCATATAGGGCTGTCTATTGCTTTCAGTTTGTGGAGGTGCGCGTTTAGAGGTGCGCAACCGGTACGTAGCTGCATGTATAATGACCCCTGCCCTCTCGTCATGTCGGCCACCGCCTTTCTGAACGCTGTGGAGGGCATGGTTGGGTCCACCGTCTTCATCTTTTGCCACTGCTTGGACTTCCTCAAGACCTTGACCGCGCTCTGCTTCAGGCTCTGCATCATTGCTTGGTCCATGGCCGATTTACTGTGGGGTAGTTTCTTCTGCAGCAAGGGCGGTAGGTCTCCTACTGGAGATAACTCACTTTGTTCCGCTCCTAATTTTGCCAACCTGTCCGCCTCTTCGTTTCCCGGGATCGGCACTGTACAGTGACTAGGGATCCAGCGGAATGTGATTCTTGCTGTGGGGTGCTTGCGCATGACCTTCTCGTACGCACTGTGGATCGTGTCCGTGAGATAATGCCCCGAGCTTGGTTTTATAGCACCCAGCGCTTGAAGTGATGCCTGGTTGTCTACGTATACCGATACTCGCCCTAACCCCCCCCGACTGGGCTCTGTCTGCAAGAGGTGCAGGTCCATCAGCTGACCTGCCAGCTCCCCTACGTACACGGTTTGTTTCTTCTCGGTGCCCAAGTACGCAGTTAGTGATCTTTTGATGATGCCAGCATGACGTACCCCTCCTCTGTACATCACCGCTGACGTCCCGATCCCTCCTTTGTAGCCTGACCCGTCAGAGTAGCATTTGATTGACGCCGAGTCGTTAATCTCGTCGGCTTGCGCTGCCTCTTTGCTTTCGGCTATGTATACCCTGATTGGCGCTATCCACTTTGTGTTCTGTCGCACCGGCTGAATCGTCTCTATCCGGTCCGGCTTGATTGGATACGCTTTCCAGAGTCTGTTGAGCGGAGCCTGCTCCGCGTTTTTGTATTGCTTGGCCGCCTCTCTCACCAACTTGTGGAGCGGGTGCTCTCTCGCCACTGTCGCCCATCGCAGCGCTGCTCTGTAGCAGACTCTGTTAATGAGCTGCGCCATAGGCAGATAGTCAGCATGAGCGTCAAGGAGGACCGTCGCCGTGGATCTCATCGCGCCGGTCGTGAATAGCCCCGCAATTCTCTGCACCGACGCGAATTTCTTCGCAAAGCCGACTGACCCCTGCCGGCGCTTGCTTCCATCACTTGGCGCTTTGATGGGCTCGCATCACACCTCTGCCGCGTATAGCAATTTTGGCACCACTACTCCAGTGTATAGCTGGGATCCTTGCCTCAACGGAATCCCCCGCTTACCCTTCTGCAGTCTCTTCGCCGCCAGCATGTACTTCGACCCCTTGGCTAGTGCTGCGCTCGCTTGTATCTGGAAACGCAGCCCTTCGTCGAGGTGCACCCCAAGGAATTTGGTTGAGGCGCTTGGTTGTATGACGATGTTGCCTAGGGTCAGAGGCGGTCTCGTCAGCGGCCTCGTCTTTTTCGGCCCATTAGGCGTTTTAATTCGCTTCCTTGAGAAGTGTACAAGCGCGAACTTGTCCACCTCGAAGGTTGCGCCATGGGTACGTGCCCATTCGTTCGCTCCCCCAGCGCGCTCCATCATACTCGCCAGTTTCGTATTGTTCTCCTCAAACGTGGCGCTTGCCACCATCATGTCCGTGTCGTCGACGAACGCCGTCATCAGCTCGTCTTTTACCTCCTCCCCCGGTACTGCACGCTTCGGCTCGATTAGGTCCGGCCCATAGAAGTTGTAACAGATCATCGAGAGCGGGTTTCCTTGGTCCAGCCCATTGTTGACCTCGAACGGCAGAGATTTGAAGCCGTCGAAAGCCAATGTGGTGGACCTACCCTCGTTTAGCCTCTCTATCCAGTCAGTCATCTCCTTTGGGATGCCTCTCATGCGCATATTGTGTATCAGCACCGGTATGACTGTGTTCGGAAACGCACCCGAGATGTCGAGAAATAGCCCCGACACTACCTTCTTTTTCCTCCATTGCTCGTATATCCAACTGACATTCAGCATCAATGAGTCGGAGCAGGATCGCCCCGGTCTCCCTCCGAACGAGTTTTTCGGCAGAAGCTGGTGCGTTTCTATCATGTGGGTGATATCCTCGGCGTGCGCCGCTGACCCGATCTTGGCTATGCATCGTATCAGCGTTATCGGCCTCCATGCTTTTGCCAGCGTGTAGTTTGCTTTGCCTGGCTTGCGTAGGACTGCAGTGCTCGACCCTTTCCACCCTGCCGGGTAGTACTTGAGTCGCACTGTGGCCCTGTAGAACTCTATCAGCACCGGGATCAGCGTTTCGCGACAATATGTGAACACCGCGTTTGGGAAATCGTCGTTCCCTGGAGCCTTGTAGGGTGATAGTTTCTTTATCACCCTTCGCAGCTGCTCCGGCGTCACCTCTCGGTACGGCTCGCACGGCTCTGGATATACCACTCCCTCTGGTACCGTTGAAACTTCTGGCGGCTGAAAGAAAAATGCCTTATGCAATACCTTTGCTTTACCTGCGTTGTCGTCGATTTTTGTCGTCGTGCCGTCCGGGTTGCTGACTGTGAGCGAGGGCATCCTGGCCTTCGACCCGTCTGTGGGCGCTGCGTCGATAAACTTGTGCGCCGTCCAGAGCGATTTGTGGTCTATGTGCTCTAGCCATTCGGTCCAGTGTTCTATCTTCGTCTGCTTGATGGCCTCGGAGTATTTATTTCTCTCCTTCTTGTATTCGACGATGACTGGATCGCTTTTCAGCGCATTTTTACCTTTCTCGTACGCCTTCCGCGATAGCTTCTTTACCCCAGCTCGCATATCGGATAGCTCCCGCGTCCACCACCGCTTCGTGTATACTGACGGTTTGACCTTAGGCACATGCGCCTCTCGCACCCGCGCCATCAGCTCCTCGAGAGCTGCGAGCCGCTCGTCAAAGCTCTGAACCGACGTTATCCGACCGGTCCTCAGCTCCAGCGCCCCTTCGGACATCGCCTCATTGAAGGCTTTCCATGGCGTGGCCCTCCAGTCCCATCGCTCTTCCTCGTTCATCTTTTCTGGCGCCAGATCGAGCTCTAGGACGAATGGTAAGTGATCAGTGTGAGTCGGCCTTAGTTCTGGCACCACATCGCATTTGATTACTTGACCTAGGAGCTCCTCGTCCACCCATACGTTGTCTGGCCGCGTCCAGCTTCCTGACGACGCGTGTTCCAGCGTTGGCAGACCCGCTGGCAGCGCCATCTGCATCGACCACTTTGCGGCCATCTCCAGCAGCCGCTCCGCTTTCTCGTTCGCTGCCGTGGTGAAAAGCTGCGTGTTGCGAGGGTCGTCCCATAGCGGTGAGTGTCGATTGAAATCGCCGATCCAGACATCCCTGAGCGTGGTGTCGTCTGCTGGTTGTGGCGCTGCCCGTTCCAGGTACGTGTCCACCGCTTTCATGCTGCTGTCGTCCTGCTGATTGTTGTAGATGCTGAATAATCGGAGCCGCCCGTGCGCTCCCGTTACCTCAATTGCTGTCACGTCTGGTGATTCGACTGGTAGGGACTTCCATGTTGACATGTCGAGCGATTTGTTGACCAATATTATTGCTCTCGTTACCTTATTTATCGGGTCGTGGTCCTTCGGAAAGGCCGCTACCCACTCTCTCGTCACTCTCGTCTGGTGAAAGTGGTCGAATCCCGGCTCTTGGATGCATAGTATGTCAAACTCCCCGGTGGCCAGCCGACCCAGGAAGTCCGTCTGCGAATGAATAGATTTATTTACATTAATACTCGCTATTCTCAGCGTCGGTCGGGTGTCCTCCGTCATGCCTTATACCTCTCCCCGGCCCGACTGGCCGTCAGCGTTGTTGGTGGTGTTGTTGGTTGTGTTGATGTTGAGTCCTTTAACAGGGTCAGCGACGAAAGCGGCCATCCTCGCGAGTTCGGCCTTCGATTTCTCGATTTGCGCCATCACCTGCGCCATCTGGATGTCCATTGTTCTGGTGTCGACTCGCCTTGCCCGTTGTTCGCGCTCTTCAGCTTCTTCGTCCGTCTCCTTGGGCGCGTTTGGTACTTTACCTGTTGGCTTGGCTGCCGGTGCGTGGACCCGGTCCCCCCCAGTTGCGTTGTTGCCGTAGTCATTAGCCCGTCCGCCTCTGACGTCCGTCCAGCCCTCGCCTGGCGGTGTATTGGTGTACGATGGCCCGCCACCGACGTCCCCGTTCTCGTCCGGATATAGTCTCTCGAGCGTGGATTCATCCGTGTCGATAATGAAATATTTGAACAGGTTTTCTGGCACCCTCTTGTTCAATTCGGCCATCGCGTTTCGGTATGCCGGACACAGTCGGTCTCCTGCTCCATGCCCATGTACCCGACAGTTCACGCAGGAGTGCTTCTCGGGTGTCTGCCCTCTGAGCTGACACTGCGCTACCCTGTGCGGTCCTCCGCATAACTCGCAGGTTTCGTGCTCGCATGGGCAAGTTGCAGCTATGTGCCTGGGGTTCAGTTTTTGGCATTTGAAGCATCGCTGTACCTCGAGTGCCACCTTTCTCGCAAAGTTGTTCTTACCACCGCAGTAGATCCCATGCTTTATGATTGCATTCGCGCTCTCCTTGTTCTTGAACTTGAATATCATGTAAGCGGTCCTCTGCCCCGGTGATCTGCGATTGAGAGGCTTGATCCAGCGCACTGCCAATATACTCCCTTGCTCCAACTCGTTCATTGTCTCTACCTCGCGGAGCGATAGCTGCGATTGGTCGAATCCGACTGGTACGTTCTCTACCATGACCGGAATCTCGTCGTCAGCTATCTTCATCTGCGTACCGAAGCCGGCGAGGAAGTTCGCTCTGTTCGCGCGCAGCCATAGCACCGATTCCCGCGAGTTGAGGTCGTATACAACATCGCCTTTTTCCAGCGTTTTGGCCCCTTTGAAGGCCACGCTCTCCGGAACTACTTTCCCACTGGCTTTCATTGCGACCAGCGCCGCGTTCGCCTTCTCCAGCAGCACCGCTGGCTCCAGCCTCTCGCACGTGTCGCTCCCTGCCAGCTGAATCGGTTGGAAGAGGACCTTGTTCTCCCTCTTCGTTGTCCTTTCCAGCGCTAGCTGAGTTCCCGGGGATTTGACTCTGCTTGCATACGTGTTGCCCTGCCCCGCTGCCGCCGCCAGCTCCTGGGCCGTGCGCTTCGCGGCCGATTCCTTGAGTTGGGCAACTATCTTAGCCGTTACCTCGTTCGTCTGGTTCCTCTGCTCTTGCTCTGTCACTGCTCGGCCTTCTCGGCCTTTAGCCTCAGCCTGCAGCACCGCCGCCGCCGTTTGGAGGCCCACACTGGCCTCCTTCATCGCCTCGCTGGCCAGCCTCATCGTTTCATTGGAAAGTCTCATCGCCTCTTGCATCTCCCCCATCTCTATGCGCAGGTCCGCGCTGCTTTCGGCTACTTTGCTTACCTGGGCTTCGAGCTCGCCCTGTCTCTCCCCATAGCTCGTTCCCAGCGATTTGATGTCCGCCAGCGGTTCCGATATCTCCGCCATGAACGCAGTGGCCAAAGCTACCGCTGTTTCCTCGACTTGCAGTTCCAGTATCAGCAGCGCAAGAGATTTGATCAGCGGCGCGAGCTCCAGCGTGGTTGAAGCCGTCAGCTGCATCAACATGTGAGAGACCGCACCTGCGTCCAGCTCCTGGCCTTCCGCTGCCCAGCCCGCTGCACATAGACACCTCCTCGCGTCTTCCAATGTTTCAACTGTGGCTAGTGCCCTCTCTCTCGCCGTTGGTGCTTTCTTTGTCGGTTTTGACGCGGTTTTTGCGGCGCTCGCGTTCGGGGTCCCGCTCGCCGATCGTGACGAGGGCTTTGCCCTGCCTTGGCTTTCGGGTTGTGCCATTTGTTCTCAGTGTATGGTTCGTATCTCAGAAGGTTCTCCGTATAATATACTAAGCAAGTGTGTAGATTATTCGAGGCAGAAACGTTGGCGGTGGTTGGCCCGGTAATTATTTTCCGGGGTCCTGGTGCCGGTTGTCGTGGTTGCCTAGAAAGGAGAGTCCCCAACACGCACTTCCCTCATGGTGTCGCCACGATGTCACCTCAAGTTGCGTGCGAAAAGCACAGCATATATAGCGTAGCCGTCGAGCTGGATGTACTCACGGCCGTTCCGGAATGGGACCCTTGTCGTGTACCTATCCTATCCTATTCACGAGCTGGAATCGGCTCGGCTCGATGGCAGTGTTGAAGCTTGAAGCTCGTGTCATAAGGCTTGCTGGCAGATAGTGTTGCCGCAGCTTGAAGTGAAGTCAGTCTGACAAGAAGTGTACTCCACCGACTTCAGACTTCCCAGATTTTAAACTCCGCTGAAGTGCAGTGAAGTCCAAGCTGAATTGACTTCCAAGCGGCGGCAACACTGTGCGAGTTATCCGGGCCGGCGGTCCGGCACTAGTGACAGTACCTGTCCAATCGGCCGTTGCCGGACAGTGTATATCCCCGGTCCCGCTCAGCCTCTGCTCTGTATTACAAATGCAGCTCTGTGCGTGGTCCAGCGCGGACGCGCAGAACGCGCAGCTTGCCCGCGAGTCATGGGAGACGTCTGAAAAACAGCCAGCTGCTCTTGGCCTGTAGTTCCCCGTTAAATAAATCCGCCCACTGCTATTCAGATGGCATTTCGGAATCGAAAGCGGCTATGGCTAGCCTCTCGTGGATGGGACTGCGTTGTGGTAGACGGTAGGACGCTCGCGGGCGATCAAGAACATATTGAGATTCCCTGCAAGTAGCAATACACTCTCCAAACGGAACGCCATCATCGAAAGGAGACTCGAAGTAACATATCTTACTCTGAACAGCCCCCAGCGGGCAGAGTTGCGCGGCCCTGCCTCCAGCTCCTCCGCAAGCAAAAACAGGGAGCCACCTGCTGTAACTACGACAGGATTCGTACAGCTGGCCAAGATCTCGACCGCGGCAGGGTGGATGTACCAGGCAGCACGCATACATAGCACAAAACAAGCTCGCAGAGCCAGAGCGCCTCACACACAGCCAATCTTCTCCGCACTCAGACCAGCATGCGTCCCCAAGCCTGCAGTCGCAGTATCGTCGCCCCTCACAAACGTCGTGAGCACGACCGTCGTAGGCCGCACGCTGTCGGCGATGAGCCCGAGCACGACCGCGCGGTGCACGCGCGCCGACATCGCGTTCTCGAGCGCGACCACGGGGATCAGGAGGAGCGTCGTGAGCGGGGGCCGCGCCCCCGCGAGCACGAGCAGCGCGAGGTTCATCGCGAACGTAGCGCTACACGGGCTGGTGAGTGGCAGGCATTTTCAGCACGGGGGAGGGGAGGGGGGACGCACAAGTAGCACAGCTGCCCGCTGTGCAGGAGCGCCCGCGCGACGCGCGGGACGCCGGCGCCGCGGAGGAAGCGCCGGAGCCCGCACCCGCTGCCGCCGAGGGACTGCGCGGTGACGCGGTACGAGATCGCGAGGAACACGAGCGTGTCGTTGATCGCGTTCAGGATCATGGGCGTCGTTATCCAGCTCGGCGGCGGGAGCATGGTGCAGTAGCCTGTCGTGGGGATGTGCTAGGCCCTCTGTCAGCCGGGAGGCTGTGTGGGGCGGGAAAAGGGACTCACGGCGGCGTGCAGGGCGAAGGGCACGGCGGACATCGAGCCGAGGACGGAGAGGTAGGCGAGCGCGAAGAACGCGGTGATGCGCGCGGACTTGCCGTACACGGCGCGCACGCGGACGAGGAAGAGGACGTTGGTGGTGGCGAGCGCGAGCACGATGAGGGACGAGTGGATGTGGATCAGCGCTTCGCAGTTGCTGATAGGCGCGCCTGCAGAGCCTCCGTAAGATCGCAGAGGAAGCGGTAGACAAGTACACACCTTCGAATATGCATGAGGTGATGCAGCAGGCGAGAGTGACCACCCTGTGATAGAACCTTCAGTAGGATGAAGCGATGCATGTGAGTGTTGGCACTCACCGAGCAGCGAAATAGGCCACTTTGGACGTAGAGAATCCCCCGATAGATAATATCCGGTACTCGTCCGGCATCGACATCAACCAGTCCCAAGCCAGCGCCTGCAAAGTCGCGTCCCATCAGCCATGCACGAGCAGACAAACCCAAGCAAATAGAATCGCGTACACCCAGAGTCAAGAGCGACACATTCAGATTCGGCGCATTGGCCTGCAGCAGCACCAGCGGGGCGGGGGCGTCCATGGCGGGAGGAGGGGCGTCGTCGTCCCAGCCAGCATCATGAATAATATAGTTGCTGGCCGCTGGGCCAACGCTGCTAACTTAACTGTTATCGTCAGGCACCAACCAGCAATTAGCATTTAGGAGGCGAGGATGCCACGCCACACCGCTGCTACACCGCCGAATGAGGCAAGTGTCAGGGCTAATTGAATTGCAACTCTGTCGGACAGACCAGCGCCGCGTTCGGGAGGGCGTTCCGCCCAGGTCAGTCGTCGTCCAAGACGTTTTACAACTCTCACATCTACGGGCAGGTTGACAGCTGAGCTCATATCGCACATCGTTCGTCCCGCCCATTAATTTATTCAAATATGTGCATGTATGCATTTTGAGTGCCCAACCAGCCGGGTATCTAACTGAACGGCGAAAACACGAAACACCCAGCAGTTTACCCCCTTCCCTGCGAGAGTTGCCAAGCCGATAATCTCACCGCCCAACCACCCCAGACCACCTCCATATCTTCACGATCACGACCACCAGCGCTCATGATCACAGCCCCAGCGCAGCCAGCTGCTTCTCCGACGTCGCCCACAGCGCCCCCGCCAACCGCTCATCCCGCGCGTCCTTGCTCGGCAGCGCGATCTTCCCCACCGGCAGCAGATACGCGCCCCGAAACTCGTCCGCCCTTGCGCGCACGGCGGGCGCGGCGGCGGCGAACACGCTCGGGTCGCCCCCGCGCGCGAGGGGGGTGGTGAAGAGCGGGAGGATCTTGACGATGAGGCTGCCGAGGGGGAGCGTGCGCAGGAGGACGTCGGCGCCCTCTGGATAGGAAAGAGCGGTGAGTTAGTGTGCGATGTGGGGGAAAAGAGAGGGGGGGGGAAAGGGGGGCGCACCGCTCATGACCATGCCCGGGTGGATCGCGGTGACGATGATGCGCGCGCCCTGCGCGTCGAGGCGCCGCTGCAGCTCCTTCGCGTGCAGGATGTTCGCGAGCTTCGTGTGCCCTGCGCCAACCAAATCCAAATCCAAATCAGCACTGCCGCCGTCACGGGAAGAGAGGGGGGGAGGGGGCGCACCGTAGAGCGTCCACTTGCTGCTGTGGCGCTCGTGCAGCGCCTCGAGCGTGTCGAAGCGCGGGTGCTTCGCCATGTTGTGCCCCTCCGAGGTCACCTGCCCCGCGTTAGTCGTGTGTATGTGGATTAGGAGGGAGGGGGGAGGGGCTCACGTTGACGATGCGCACGTCCGCGTCGGGGAGCGCCGCGGTCGCGATGAGCAGCGGGAGGAGCGTGTTGGTGAAGAGGAACGGGCTGAGGTGGCTGTGGGTGGACGGATGTGAGCGCGGCGCGAGGGGGAGAGCTAGAGGGAGGGGGGGAGACGGACTTGACGAGCATGTTCTCGGAGAGCCCGTCTGCGGTGGCCTTGAACTCGGTGGCGCTGTATGCAAAGACGGGGATGAGTAAATACGCACGACTCTGCGGGAAATCAGCTTACATTCCGGCGTTGTTAACTGCAGGAATCGCGTCAGCCGGAAAAGTGCCTGCAGAGCGGGAACGCACGTACTGAGGATATCGAGGCGCTGCTCGCGCGCCAGCACGCGCTCCGCCGCCGCCTTCGCCTGGCGCGGATCCGCGAGGTCCAGATCCAGCCACACGACCTCGCCTGCACACACCACCGTCAGCAGACGCATCGATCGCGCGCGAAGAGAGGGCGCGCACCGGGGCGATTACCGAGGCCCTCGTCGTGCATCTTCTGGATCGCCGCGGCCGCCTTGGCCTCGCTGCGCGCGCCGAGGTAGACCTTGGCCCCGCGCGACGCGAGCTGCTTCACCGTCTGGTACCCGATGCCGCCGCTGCAGGCGCGTCAGTATATGCGCGTAAATAGGATAGGGGGTGGGAGGGGCGGCGTACTTGGCGCCGGTGACGATGGCTACGCATCCGGTGAGGTCGGGGACGTCGGCGAGCTTGGAGGAGGAGGAGAAGAGCGATCCCATGGTGGTTGTGGAGTTCTAGTGGTGGTTGCCCTGCCATGGGGCTCGAGAGCTTTATATCGCGCTGGCCCTCGCCAAGACGCGTGCGTTTCTCTTGCGGTTTCTCGAGGGCGCGCTTACGAACAGCGATATGCTGACTGTGCATAGAGCAGCATTTGTAATGCAGAGCAGAGCGAGGATGTGTCGAGGATGTGTCATCAGGTGTCGTCCGAGCTGTCATGCTGTCTGGCAGCGGCCGATTTGACAGGTACTGTCACTCGTGCCGGACGGCCGGCCTCGGCAGCACAAGTGCGGATCAATATCGACGTCAAATTGTCATCTCTGGTGAGGTCGAAGCTGGTCGAAGCGTCCTCCAGGCGCACTTTGGAATATTGTCAGCCACGGGTCCTCGGCAGCACGGCTGACGCAAGCCCCGCAATTTCGTCCACTAGCACAAGGAAGGTCTGGAGCATCTCTGTGATCCACCGCATGCTCAGCGCTCAGGGCTGTCTCCGACCATGATTTCTTGCCTCCTTCGCTGCCTACACCCCATTTCCATTGCTTTGTCCTCGATCGTCTACTACAACGCAGTCCCATCCACGAGAGGCTAGCCATAGCCGCTTTCGAGTGCGAAATGCCTTATGAATAGCAGTGGATGGATTTATTCAACGGAGAACTACAGCTGGCTGTTTCTCAGACATCTCCTGCGACTCGCGGGCAAGCTGGGTTTTCTGCGTCCGTGCTGGGCTATGCATAGAGCTGCATTTGCAATACAAAGCAGAGGCTAAGTTGGATGCGTCATACACCGTCTAGCAGCGGCCGATGGACAGGTACTGTCGCCCGTGCCAGACCGTACATTTCAAACGGCACCAGGAATCGATTCGACCCAACGTCCAACACTTTCGGTAGTTTCGCGATATCCTCTCTCCCGCTCAGCTTCGTAGGCACCATAGTCGATAACAGCAGACGGCCACAAATCGTCGTTGCTGTCGACCTCGTCTTCGTCGTCGGAATCGCCCTCCATGCGCAATGCCATCTCATGATGATGGATATTGGCGATGGCGATGTATTCGGGCGTCGCAAAGCGTCTCAGGACACATTGGAGGTAGTGCCATCTGAATGCAGCGGGAGGAGGCCGCGGAATATCCGCTTGGGTATCGGAATGCAAATTCGGCGGCGTGATCAGCCGTCCATGAACGTCTGGGATGGGTTCGCCCGGCTTGTATCGGTATCCATAGATGTTGTAAGGTACGGGTTTGAAGCAGTGGGCCCGCCATGAGTCGCTCTAATGAAATTGTGAATACCCGCCACGAAGGTTCTGACTGAGTACTTGCATCATCAATCCGGCGAAGCCCCATGGTGTAGTCAGCAAAAAAACAATCCAGTTGTCTGGTTAGGGTGATGCCATACATTGGGTCATATATTCCGGTTGGCGGGATCAGAGCCTCCCCAGGACGACTGAATCGAGCAAGCAACACGGCGGACACATCGCCGCCCATCCGCTTCGGTATGATGTGCGAGCTCACGAATCGACCAGCGTCATCATCGTGCTCCCGCGAGAGCCAGCACTGGTAGCCATCGCGTCGCAGGACGCCGCGCCTCATCGCCTCGGCATACCCGCCGCGCGAAGACTTCGACTTGCCCTCCCGGCGGCTGATCTGGGATAAAGTCAGGGGGCGGCCACAGACATATTCATACAGCGCAGCGCGCAGCGGCTCGGCGGGGCGCACGGGGGCCCACGTCTGCGACGGGCCGCGCGTGCAGTCCGCGTAGCTGGGGGACTCGAGGCGGCGGAGCGTGCCGGACCTGTGCGCGGGATCGCAGATGTCGTGCGCGACGTCGATGAGCCACTGGGAGTGCTCCGCCTGCGCAAAATGCTCGAAGTGTGATAGGGGGGCGGAGATGAGGGGGATGAATGGTCGCGGGGGGTGGGTTGGCGGCGGGAGACCTGGGGTGGTGGAGGATGGCTGCGCGTCTGCTGGTGTGTTGGTTTGCTGGGGTGGAGGGGTGTGTGCTGCTGTCTGGTTGGTGGAAATTCGCAAAATCAACGGACCAGAGGCGTTTGTGAATGATGTTGAGGTATTCAATGGGATTGAATCGTGTTCTTTGGATGCCATGGTTCGGTGTCGTATGGTAAGAGTATGAAGGAAGGAGGTTGGGGTGGTGGTGTCCAAATTGGATGTCTTTCCGTAGCGTCTGACATCAGGCACAAGCACCGTTCGTGCTATGCCCCGTTACTTCTTCCGAGCGCATCTCTGCTTTCTTCTTGCTACGGTGCCAAACAGCACGATATCAGCTCGTGTCACTGCTTGTCGCCAGCTGTCGCTCCCTGAGAGTCACAATCTTATTGTATCGCAGCACGCCGGTATCAACAGAGAGAATCCGATAAATGCTCTACTGATGAAGCTGCTCTCCGAGAGAGCCGGGCAGGAGCGACGTCGGCACTGGAGCTCGAAGATGATGTACTAGTGATCATGAAGGTCCAGACGTTCAGGCGCCAGCGTTCAGGAAGCGCTATGCGCGGTATGTTCTGGGATTAGACTCCCAAGTCGGGCCACTGGGCCTCTACAGATCTCCGAGTTCATCAGTGCGATCCTATGCTCTGCGCTGAGGTTGTGTTTGCACCATGGCAAGCCGCTACCGCGCTGCCGGTATTATGTTTACACCTGCCCCCATCCTCAATATCGCTTTGCACACTCGGCCCTGGCGTTGATCGATACCGTCGACCACCCACGGCTTGACACAGTTGCGGCAACAACCATCATATATACAGCTATCGTGCCGACCAGGAAGAAGGATTGGAATTCATCTCTGATCCACCACATGCCCAGGGCTGTCTCCGACTACAGTGGTTTCTTGCCTCCTTTGTTGCCTGCACCCCATTTCCATTGCTTTGCCTTATAACGTATTGTGCCTGTCGTTACTTTATCACGCCTTGCGACAATCCTGCTACAATGCAATAGGCCGGAAGTAGCCTGGCCAGACACTGCTTGAGCGCCAAAGCTATAAAGCTTACCGCTGCAAGCTCGTTCGGCATCCCGACTGCTCTCAAAACAATCCTGACCTCTTACGAGTTCATCGTGTGCTATATCGCTGCAATCAATCCAATGGATTGAAGTGCTTGCTACGATGCGGCATACAGTGGCTTCCTTTTACATCTCGCAACTATGACTTCGGAATGCCAATGATCAGTGGCGGTCAGCATCACCGTCAGATCGGCTCGTTGAATATCGACAAAGATTGTCGACGTTCAATGAGCCTTCCCACCGACGCCATGCACTTCAGAGCCATCAGTGGTAATTTACCTTCTCACAGAGGTGGCTTCCAGCCCAGCGTCTCTGGCCGCTCCTTCCACCTTCCAGCTTCGCGATGCTACCTCCTGATATATATACGAAATACTCACACAGGCTTCTTCGAGTGGTGCGAGCCTCGGTCGTCGGACGGGCCTACAGACCAAGCCCCGAAAAAAGCATCTATAATTTATAGCTATGCGGATGTATTGGGCCCATATATATGCTAACTGGTAAGGATTGATGATACATAAACGACACATAAGTGAGTGGGCATTAGATACAGGGGATTGGAAATGGAGATGAGTTGTATATATATATATATGTCAAAATAGTACGTGATGCAGTATTTAACTATAGCGAGGTAAACACCGAGGTGACGAACCGTGAAAATTTGTAATAGGGGGAGCATGATATTTAGATATCGATGCTGAGCTCGGTTCTGCAGATTGGGCATGTTCGACTGTTGGCCAACCAGCGTCTGAGACATTTATCATGGAAACTGGAATGAGGGTCATTAAAACGCTGCGAGGCCCAGACCGATAGCATTGGCTTACCAGTGGTGGCAGTTCTTGCTCAAGGCCCCCAACTCGGTGGACCTGAACTGGGCCAGGCAGATGCTGCACTTGGTCACAGGCGCACCAAGAAGCGATAGCTGCGATTGTTCATGACCATCTTCGTGCCAGCGCTCAACCTCAACGCGGCCAAGAAGAGTTGTTGGGGAGATAGGCTGCGTGGAATCTATACGATGAGGGTGTTCCGGGGTGGCCACGACCTGCTGCGCCATCAGTAAAGCCTGCAAACGAGTTGAGCAATATCAGGACTCGAAAATGTGCATACGAAGGAATGTCGCTCACATCATAGTCTGTCCTATCGGATGGTCCGTTTTGCATTCTCGAGATTAGCAGGTCCAGATCCGTAATTTCAGAGTACAGCGACAGTGCGGGAGGCGCAGGAGGAGTAGCTATGATCGGGGCATTCGCTCCAGCCGCGCTTTCATTGACACTCTCTGAATGCAATCCCCGCGATGTCGCTGACACCCATTGTGCCTTGTCATTGTCAAGTGCAGTGACGCTACCGTGGCCCAGGCGCGAACAGTCACTCACGGTGGCATGAGAGTCTGTTTCTGTGCCAAAGTTGATCAACATCGCCTCGGGAATATTGCTACGTTTTGCGTTATCATTCCCGTATCCAGTGAGAGCAATGGGCTCCGCCGAAGGAGTGCTGAAGGTCTGCCTAGAGAACGACGGGCTCATAGGGCGTGCACCAACGACATTTGGAGGCAGAGGCAATGTTCTACCCGAGTAGTGACTGAATGGCGAAGCTGGCAGCTTAGATGACCTCATAGCCGACGAAATAGGCGGTGTAATGGGCGTGGACGTAGAAGGCATCGGCGGTGATGGCTGTGAGATCTGCGACGTCTTGGGTTGTACGGGCGCAGAAATGCTGAGCGCCTGTTTCGACAGGATAAATGGCGGGTGAATGTGATCAATGAGTGATTGCGTTACTCGAAGAGATATCGGCACGCACCACCTGAGGGCTAGGCATTGGTGATTGTGTGTGAACATCGGATCCTGCTCTGCGGGTACGCGGGTTCGCGGGTCCATATATGTTTTCTACGTCGTGCTCGATTTCTCCGTCATGCTCTTCATTGAGCAAAGATGACCAGCCCAAATCCGGGCTTTCTACGATATTGGACTCCGACGAAGGTGAGCGGAGGGCGAGCATAGAGGGCGATGGTTTTGAGTTAACGGTGGCGTCAGGGACTGCATTTCCGGTAACCTGCTCAGCGATTGTTTCGAGGATTGAGAACGGATGTTGAGCTTGCTTATACATCTGCCGCGATGGAGGTGGTATGTCATATTTATCCAAAGGCCGGTCATCGACAGGACGATTTGGCAGATCCCGCAGTTGCTGTGCTGCTTGCGCAGCGGACAAACGTAGTGATGGTTGCTGTTCCCAGCATTTAATGATGATATCCCAGACTGGATCGGTCAGTCCACGTGTCCGAGCGCATTGGCCGGATGGACGATCAGGCCGCTTGCCGAAGCCAATAGCGTAGATTACCTGAGGCTCCCGTTTGCCATAAAATGGAATGCAGCCAGAAAACATCTTCAGCGAAAGAAGCACCATAATTTTTTTGCACTTCAATTGACGAGCTGACGAGTAGAGGCTCTGAACACTCACCTCATAGCAGACCATTGCAAAGGAGTAGACGTCGCAAGCAGAGTCAGGCTGCTTCATCTCGTAACTGCTTGACTCGGGTTTAGTCATGTCTGGAAGCAGTTCAGGCGCAGTCCAATTGAGCGTCCCTCCAGCTACCCGCGTTGACGACGACGTGAACTGCACGGACAGAGATTCTCTGGGCCTGGCTAGCCCAAAGTCAGCAAGACATGCCCTGCGCGCTTGAGACACGAGTATGTTTGCCTAGATCATATAAGACACTGACTGTAGCCAATATGATTGACATCTTACACATTTGAGGTCTGCGTGGACCACATGCTCGGCGTGAAGGTATTCTAAACCGTTTGCAACGTCAAGTGCCTGAAAGCCATCGTGTTAGGGACACGGAATGTAGAGGGAGCATGAGAACTTCGTTACCAGAAGAACACAGTCGCTCTCAGGCGATACTGCAGATAGGAAATCTGACATAGTACCGTTTTCCAACCAAGGGCACACCAGACACAGTCTCTCGTGCATTTGGCCTAGCCGGAAAATGCCAAAAAATGGCAGGACATTCGGATGAGAGAACTGGCGCCATATGACAGCTTCTCGCGCGAAGGCCTACATTCGGTTTTCAGCACAAAGAGACAGCAGAAAAATTGAGACCTCACTTTCAAAACCTTGTCCATGTTTGACTTCTGATAAATCTTAATCACCTTGACCGCAATATCGTTGCCTGCTAATTTAGCCTTGTATACATCGCCAAAGCTACCTCCCGCAACAGCGTACTGCGGGAGTGTCGTATCCCTCAGTAGCAGACACTCAGGGTACTGTCCAGAGCGCTCCGAGAGTTTGATAAGCGCTTTGATATGACGCGGCTTGAATCCAGATTCAATAGGATAGTCCAACCGCTAGATATAAACGATCAGCCTTCTGCAGCGCAAATGAAAGAAATGATTGTGGGAGGAAGCGCACCGCCTGCAATAAATTCAGCACCGCTTGAGCTGAGTCCCCGTGACAGGCCAAAAGTTTCTTGTATCTGGTATTGTCCATCAATACGTCCGTCAGCTGGGCTGAGAGAGCTACAACGTCCAAGGCAAGAAGCGCCTGAAATATTTCCTTGGATTTTACAGTAGAAAGTTTGACCTGGATTATCAATATCAAACACGGTGAACATAATAAAATGAATGAAGCAGCTACATCGTCTGACAGAATGACAAACTTCTCTTGAAAGTAGCTTTTGATTTGTTGGTGCCTCTCGAATACCATTATGTCGTCCCAGGTTCTCCACTCGTCCAGCGTGTTTTCGAACTCACTGAAACATGGTGAGTATTATCTTAAGATCTCAAGAGGATGTTTTTACATCATTCCACCCGTCGAGCGTATATGTAGGCAGGTGTAGATATACGCAATTAATCTCTAGATGAGACCACATCAGACCCTCAGGAAATGTGTGCCAAATGACGGGGCACAAACTCACAGGATAGATCATATGAGAGCCTAGGTGCGCTGTATAAAACCCCTCGTTTCCCGTCATAACCACAGCCTCTTCCAGTAAAGCTAGGACATGCGCTGTATTGTCATTGTTCCAATGGGAAGGAGAAACCCAAGGTGATATATTTGTGTTCAACTGGACGAGTGCTAGACATGGAGAGATTTTGTTAGTTTTATAGTGCATATTGAGCAGTTTGAAACTTCAGTACCATTGGCGATACCTTCGAGAGCCGAGGGCTCATGATCAGGCATTGAGCTCGTTGATTGATCTATGGAGGAGGGTTCAGCTATTACATCGCGCCCGAAAGTTTGGTCAGGTTTAGCAGGGGTGCTGAACGCCAATTTCGACGGTATAAGTGGCAGGTGGATATAATCAATGGACGGTGGTGTTACTTTAGCAGGAACATTGGCGGGCACCGCCTGAGGGCTAGATGTGGGGGACTCCTTGGCAGTGTTGGAGCTGCCGCGCCGTGGTAGCAGTGGCGGCGGAGTCCTCTTCATCCTCGACGGTGAATGATGCGACATAGTCGGTGTAAGTCCTGATGTCGGGCTATGATTATCCGCAGGTGAGAAGGCACCGGACAGTGGCACGTAAGGGGGAACGGTGGGCATTGGGGGCGGAAGAGGAGCTGGTCGTTTCACGTCAGGACTTGATCTGATGGGAGGCCGCGCAAACGATTCCGCCTGTATCTGGGGTAGCGGTTGTATCAAAGGACTCCCAGAGAAAGGTGTGCTGGGCGTTGAAGACGGCCCACTCTTGGGTGGCTGTGGTTCTTCCGTCTCTGGTGCAAGCTCACGATGGGCTGGGGAGATGATAGGGACCAATTTCTCTGGGATGACCTCCCAGCTATCAAGGGGCTCTCCGTCCTCCTTTCCTAGGCTTCCATTGCTGGAAGATCGGACCTTGTCCTTGCCCTTGCCTCTTGAGAATAACCTGCGCCTGTTTTTGCTCGTCGGAACTTCAGTCCTGCTAGTCTGACCAGAATTTGTGATGCGAGCAAGTACACTCAGTGTGCGTGCATGCCCTGGTAATCCAGACGTGCTGGTAGCAGTGTGCATGGCGGGTTCGTCGAGGGTCTGTCGCCATGAGGCCGGGACCCTTCTTGGGACCGAGCTGCTAGAGCCAACCTGACTGTCGGTGACGATTGGATTGTGAAGCGCCGCTTGTGGATTGAAGCGCGTCGGGAATGTCTGAGGCTCTTGAATTTCCTGGCCTAGCGTGAATTCCGTCCGCGTAGCGAGGTGCCGCTCCCACTCTCGTTTTGTATGGGCCTCAAGTGTAAGCCCATCCCGAGGATCTTCCCATTGGCACTGTGCCACGTCCGAAGGAGCAAAAATCTCAAGGGAATCTGAATTTGGGAACGAACTTGGCTCAATCGAGATAATATGAACTTCAGACGATGCAGACGTGGTGGGCGACGGCGATGGCAGGGCCGTGGATGGAGTGATGGGCGAGATCTGAGGCGAGGCTGAGGGCTCGGCAAATATCGAAAGGTACTGCCTGGCAGGCTTTGACGCTCCAGGTTCAGGAGAGGGTTCTGCAATCGAGGATGTATGTGGATGGGCTACAGGCGCGATGGACGGAGTGCGGCCGAGTAAAAATGGCCGAGACGCCCATGTCGAGGGCGTGGGCTGAGGCACCCACTGTGACACCGTTGTCGTTGAAATCGCGTCCTCGAATGTTGGGGGTGGATAATCGGGGATCTCCGAGTCATTATCTATATACCTGATAATTATTGGGCCTCTATCAGAAACTCGGATATACTCACCGGCACCAAATGCACCACCATCTGATTCTTCCTGCTGTTGTCTCGCTCGCGTCTCGCTTTCGCCGGTTGTTTCTGCAACTGCCGCCCTCGTCCTCTGTCTTTTCGCTTTGGGTGCAGGACCCACATTGAACCTCAGCCCTCTATCGCTCTCCCCTGTTCTATTATTACTTCCCCCTCTCTTCGGCTTCTCTGTCCTAGGCCTCTGCCCTTGGGCAGTCGAGCTGGTACCAGTTTGTTGCCCATGGTGGGTCGCGATGTGGGTCAGATATGGCGCTACCACTAGCTCTGAGTCGACTTCCAGAGCTCTCAGAGAAGAAGTCATCCTGAAAGTGTATATGTAGATTCGTCTATTCCCTTTGCTGCTTGAGATGTGTCCTTCAATTGCGTTGACGAGGGCAGAGGGTATCGTGGTAATGGTGGTGAATGGTTTTATTCAGGTGAGGTCCCGTTACGAAACGCCCATATCTGTGTAGTAGTGTTGCTGCTTGCAGAGCATTAAATACTGATACCTTGCGGTCGCCTTGCTGCATTCATTTGATTTCGAGACCCGGCTGGCATAGCCCCTCAAGCTGTTCAGAGCAGGTCTAACTTGAAATTACCTAGACTCATGACGTTAGGAATCGATTCCCAGTTAGGTCCAAAGCGGCGAGGCACAAGAAAGGGTATCCACATCGGGAATAGTCCTCGGACTTAGCTGAGTCCCGGCTTGATATAGATATTTGAACTTCTTTGGCGTGCAGGATGTTCGCGAGCTTCGTGTATCCTGCGCGTGTGTCAGAAATTCAATAGCGCGTGGAATGAGGAGGAGCATACAATAGCATATGTACCTAGCAGCGTTCGTTTACTGTCACAAGGACGTTTGTTAGGAGTGACGATGCGGCGACTGCACACGCCGTTGTGGGCGCCGGGAAGGCTGTGTGTGGTGGGGGCGGGTTGGCTCGCTGCTGCTCGTTCTGCGCTGTATATGCATGCTGCCTTGCACATCTACCCTGCTGGGCGGCTCTGGTCGTATTTACAGCAGGCAGCTCCCGGTTTTTGCTGCGGAAAGCTGGATGCAGGGTCGGACAGCTATGCCCGCCGAAGGCTGCTCGAAGTAAGATATGTTACTTCGGGTCTACTTTTGACGAAGGCGTTATGTTTGGACAGTGTATCGTTACTTGCAGCGAATCTCAATATGTTTTTAATCGCCCGCAAGCGTTCTATCACAGTGTAGTACCCATCCACGAGAGGCTGGCCAAAGCTGCTTTCGATTCCGAAATGCCGTCCGGATAGCAGTGGACGGATTTAATTCACGGAGTCACGGAGAACTACAGACCAAGAGCAGCTAGCTGTTTTTCAGACGTCTCCCACAGCTCGCGGGCGAGCTGGGGATTCTGCGCGTCCGCGCTGGACGGGGTGATCTTGCCCACGGGCATGAGGTACGCGCCCTTGAACTCGCCGGCGCGCTTGCGGACTTCGGGGCTCGCGGCGGCGAAGACGCTGGCGTCTCCGCTCTGCGACACGGGGGGCAGGAGGTACCGCATGAGGAAAATCAGGATGCTGCCCCCCGGGAACCGCCCGACGACGGTGTTGCACCCCTCTGCTGCGAATGAGTATTTACGGGCTGCAGCACGGTGTTTGGCACGCACCGGTCAAGAAGGTGCCTGGATGGGGGCTTGTGACAATGATTGGGACATTATCCGCGTCGAGGCGCTTCTGGAGCTCTTTTGAGTACAGCATCGTAGCTAGCTTTGTGTATCCTGCGGAACTCATTATTTTCAAGCTTCGATACCCAGGCGATGCAACTTGCCATATAAAGTCATCCCATCGTCCCCAAAGCTTGCATTAAGAGCCTCGAGAGAGTCAAATCGAGGGTTCTTCGGTCTTGCATGCACAACGGACGTGAGCTATGTTGGCGTATGATTAGAGAGTGGCCACCATAGCGACATTGACAAGAACGCATACGTTGACAATCCGGACATCGGCATCCGGTAGCCGCGAAGTGGTGGTCATCAGGGGTAAGAGGGTATTTGTGAACAGAAACGGGCTCAGATAGCTGGAAAACGTTAGAGCTCATTCCTTTATGCAGAAAGCTCGAATGGCTTACTTGGTTGTCATGTTTTCGCTGAGGCCGTCGGAAGTCTGCGAATATAGAGCGGAACTGTATTCGATTGTTCAGAGAGGTGCAATGCCGCCATTGCGCTGATAGAATCTTACCTGACTGCATTGTTGACTGCGTCACGTAGTCAGCATCGAAGGACGCGATAGGATTGCGGGGCGTACCTAATATGTCTAAACGCTGTTCACGAGACAGTATGTACTCTGCTGCTTCTTTGGTTTGTCGTGGAGAAGACAAATCAAGCTTCAACCATATCACATCACCTAAGCCAAGACACGCAATCAGCACAGAAAGCCGCTTTCAGGTGAGGCGCGTCCCACCAGCTTTGTCTCCCAGGCCCTCCGCGTGAAGTTGCGTGATAGCTGCTTTGGCTTTAGACTCATTACGAGCGGCTAGGTAGACCTTTGCTCCGTGCTGCGCTAGGGTTTTGCATGTCTGATAACCCACTCCTGTGCTATCGAACCATGAGTTAAGCAGCTGGCGCGGGGACGATTCATTCATTACTTGGCTCCCGTGACAATGGCCACACATCCTGTCAAATCCGGGATTTCAGGCGCCTTATAACTTGAGAATAACGAGCCCATAGATGCGAAGTTTGGGCCTGAGTGAAGAAGGTGGTGGTCGTTTATAAAGGATATGTGAGTATTAGTCAGGTAGTGTCCAGATTGATAGAAACGGGGACCAAAGTCCGGGCGGCCAATAATGAGCGCTGATCATGATCATGAGCACTGAGTTGTAGCCAAGGGGCATGCGCGCGAGCTTTCCGTAAAATCAACCCCTACAGGTCGCCCCGTGGGAATTGCCCAATTCGGACGGGCGCTTATTTGCCGTAAGTCATGCGACCTGTGTCTTGTCGCAATCTCCCCACCATCTACTCTCGTCTAGTTGCCATCCGGGACTCTTAGCTGCACCAAATACGTTTAGGCCGTATATTACTACGTCAAAGATGTCTCAGAGAGTGCTTCCATCGACCGAAACTACTAAGATTACCCTTCGTGGCGGCTCTAGGCAATTAACTACTGAGATTGATGCTGCTTCGGAAAAGCATGTTGTGCTGTGCGATCTCTGCGGGTCTCGCATCATGATCTATGTTACTGCAAATTATCAGCCTTTAGTGAGGCACAGAGGTATCCTCACCTGAAAAAGGTAAGCTGCAAAATGGCCAGATATATGGAAGGTGAGCATTTTACCCAGTTATCGACCTGCGAGGATTCTAATGCAGAAACCACGTATCCAGTCCGTCATTTTCTTTCCGAGTCACTGACAGATGACCCAGTAGCCTTGGCGGCTTTCAATTCTCATGCCGCAAATACACTGGACGACATTTCGGCACGTCTTGTGTCGGGTGCACGTCGCCGAGCTCGGGGTCATGCTCAGTCGGGGAACTCATCTCTCTCTGGAGTCATTGCTGATGTGTTAAATCTGTATACGCCAGATCCTGATATAGATCTGGTTAGTTGAAGGGACTGAAAATACATTTAAAAGGCCAAGATCGGCCACTATGTCCCCGTTATTCATGGCTCAGGACCCAGATAATACAAGGATGAATGGAATTATAGAGTAGTAGCTATTTACAGCATGGATTAACGTTGTGTATTAGTTGAGGTTCATAAAACTTCATGTTGCCACAGAGTCTCGCGGCGCCGTGCCACTGAAGTGCCCGCGACAAGCGCCCGTCCGAATTAGGAAATTCTCACGGGACGACTTGTAGGGGTGGATTTTACCGCTCCGGTGCCTAGGACCCCTGATAACTCCTCCAGAGCTTTGAGGCGGGCAAAATAAAAATTACCCGGATTGAATTTCGCGTCCAGCGCCCACAGAGGTAGTGCGTGGAGCTTATACGGTTGCTATACGGCGCTTTTGGGTCTAGAAAAGGCAATTTGTGGCGTGATTTTCGAAAAATTTGCCTTCCGAAGCTCATTTTTACCCGGACTTTGCCTCATACCTCTCCTCCGGGCGTCCAAAATTTTCCCGGACACCTCCTCATAGCTCTTGGGGGGTTATCAGGGGTCCTCGGTGCCTGCCCCCTGGTTGTAGCAGGAGTCAGTAAGGCAAACCTTTCGATACACGTGGAAGCGCGCGCTGCGGCCGAATCAAGATACACCCCTATCTTCTGCTTCTCCCAGCTTTGCACTTCAATACCTTTCAATACTAGGCCGCATACCTACGGTGCACCAGCGCCTACCAGCGCCCATATTGCTTGGAGTCATCTAACATCACCTGAGGCGATGACTGAACATCCCACTACATCATGGGAGGCTATGCAGGACGGTAATGTCTTCTATCGACGCCAGCAATTGTATTCGATACCAGGCAAGCTCCCGAACTTGGAGGATTACATTATAGCAGGATGTCGGTATGGTGGTCCAGTAGGTACGGCGGGATCATCTTTGCTTGGAGCGTGTGCTGATACGGTGCGCAAGCACTGATGAGGGATACCTCGAAGGTAATCGCGCTGGGTCGATCCGCGCCGGTGATGAAGAATGAAATTAGGATCTACTCGCCAGCAGGGGAGGGACTGGTATGGTTCACGGTGAGTCAATACGGCATTCAATCATTTCTTGCAGTGATTAACGCTTATGTCAGTGGGAAGCAGCAACTATTATTCGATTCGGCTGGACGGCAGACGAACGTTTGGTCGTGTTGAATGAAGAGGGCGTATATCGCGTGTACGACCTGCAAGGCGAATATCAGCAATACTCACTTGGCGCAGAAGCGGGAGAGCTAGGCATAACGGACGCGCGTATCCACGAGAGTGGGATGGTCGCTCTGACAGGATCTCTGACATTGCTGGAGGTCAAGGGGTGGGAGGGTGGCAGACCGCTCACACTGGCCAATCCAGGTTCGTTCACGTCGCTGATTTCATCACCAATCGTTGCTAATCATTCCCAGGACTCACGGAGCTGCCGCACTCTTGGGCTGTTATACCACCTGATATGACCATCTCTCGACATGTGGAGGTCTTGATCTCGGTGGAAGCTAGCATCTTTGCAGTAGACAACCTTGAAAGTGTTGACCAGCGTCTATCTCGTGGCCCCTTTACTCATGTTTCACCATCACCGAACGGCAAATCTCTTGCCCTGCTCACACTCTCTGGTACATTATGGGTGGTCTCGACCGACTTCCAGCGCAATCTGGCAGAATTTGAAACTTCGGGAGTGCCAGGTGCAGAAGGACCGGTCCGGCAGGTTGAGTGGTGCGGGAACGATGTCATCCTTGTGACTTGGGAATCGCTAGCAGTCCTTGTTGGACCTTTCGGGGACACATTGCAGTGAGTTGTTAGCAATGATATTCATGTTTAATCGAATCTAACGATTATCCATAGATACTTCTATCCCGGAACCACGTTCGCCATAACCGAAGTAGATGGCGTCCGAATACTTAGCTCAGACACATGCGATTTGATACAGAAAGTACCCGGTGCGTGTTCTCGTTCTCTCGGACTGCTAATACCACTTATACTTCTACTTGCAGCATCATCCGCATCAATATTCAGACCAGGTTCCACTTCACCCTCGGCCATTCTTTACGATGCATGGGAGAGTTTCACTCAACGATCTCCCAAAGCAGACGAGAGCATCCGCAGCATTCGTCCTGACCTTGCTGCGGCGGTGGATGAATGTATCGATGCTGCAGGCCGAGAATGGGAACCTTATTGGCAACGCCGCCTCCTCAATGTGAGTCAACTTTATACATGCGGCATTGCAGCGTCTGATTGGACTTCGCATACAGGCAGCGAAATTCGGGTGGGGATTCCTCGATTTATACAACCCCACGGACTTCGTCAACATGGGAAACGTACTCAAGACATTGAACGCAATACGCTTCTATGAAATTGGAATCCCCCTTACTTATACACAGTAGGTTTTCCTCATCACCCGATTGCACGCCAAGCTAATTCTGAAAAGATACAACCACGCTTCGCCATCTCACCTAGTAGCGCGTCTCACGTCTCGTAACCTCCACCTCCTCGCATTGCGGATATCTAATCACCTAGGACTCAAGCCGGATGTAGTCCTCAAACATTGGGCTAGCGCCAAGATCATGCGCTCGAAGTCGGCGGCTGGTGAGGCGGCTGGTGGCGATGACGACGTATGCCGCATGATTGTTGACAAATTTGAGTCATTGGGTGGGGAAGGTGTCAGTTATGCAGACATTGCGAAGCGGGCTTGGGAAGTCGGCAGGGCAGGCCTTGCCACAAAGGTTTGGCTTTTGGCTTTTGCCTCCAATGTTATGGCTGACCATTGTGTAGCTTCTAGACCATGAGCCAAGGGCGTCTGATCAAGTACCTCTCTTGTTAGCAATGAAAGAAGATCAACTGGCGTTATTGAAAGCAGTTGATAGCGGAGATACCGACCTTGGTATGCACCGAGTTCTTTGCAATCTTGTATTGTCCCTAATCTGGCTGACCTTCTTCAGTCTACCATGTTCTTCTCCATCTGCACAAGAGGCTCCCTCTGGGAGACTTCTTCCGGCTCATTGAAGAGGGGGGTGCGAGGCTCGCGTTGGCGAGCAGCCTTCTTCAAGTTTACGCACGCGAACAGAACAGGGAAATGCTTCGGGACTTCTACTACTCAGATGACCGACGAGTTGAAAGCGCTGTCCTTTCTCTGGATGAAGCGGCGCGAATGCAGGACCCGACTGCTAAGATCACGGCCGTGAAAGCAGCCCAGAAATTCTTCTCAGAGGACAAAGATCGCGCTTTCGAAGCCAAGGTACGTACGATACTAAAGCTTGCTGACTCTATATATTCACCTATTCTTCAAGATGATGGACGAGAGTGCTCGTCTACTTGCTATGCAACAGCAGATAGAAAAGGATGCAGATGGCAAAATAACTGTGTTTGGTTTAAGCATCAATGAAACTATCAGAGATTGCCTGCTCAATGGGATGTCTCGTTGGGCGGACAAGGTGAAATCTGAATTCAAGGTCTCTGATAAGAGGTACGTCATGATATACTTACTCTCTGCCAACTCAAAACTAATACTCAAGGTTTACAGATTCTGGTATACTAAGTTGTACGCGCTGACCGCTGCAGGTGATTTCACCGAGCTAGAGACCTTTGCCAAATCCAAGCGGAGTCCTATCGGATATGCTGCATTCGTCCATCATCTTGTCGAGAAAGGGCATCCAAAGGAAGCAGTAGCATATGTAGCACGGTGTGACTCCAACACACGCGTTGACTTATATGTTGAATGCGGAGAGTGGAGAATGGCAGGCAAGGAATGTAAGGACAGAGGAGATAAAGCTAAGATGGAGTAAGCTTTCCATATAGAAAGTGCTTATATTCGCAGTGCTCACTACGAACATGAACAGGCAACTCAAGAAGACGTGTCCGAACTCTTTAATTGCAAGAGAATTGGACCAGCTATCCTCATCTATGAAGTAGTCTGTCTGCCCATAGTGTCAGGAGCAAACGACCGATAATGATACCAATACTATAATGATTAGTCCTCTGTCCTCCATTGCTACGGCGCTGCCATCATTCTTTCTAATGTTCTCAAGGCACTCTCCCTCGATATCGGCGCAGTCGCTAATCGCGCGATCTGTAGCTGATTTGCCGTTGTTGCGTGTACGACTAGTCGCGCGACGACTTCGCCCTATATAAGCAGATCAAGGATTAGCGTCCAGTGAACTGAAATTAATATGGAAATGGCGCACCATCTCAACCAAGACGGCGACCACGATCAACCTAGAGATTGTCAGCTTAGTTAAAGCGGTTGATGATGAGTGGGTTTACCAGATGATAATCCACGTTATTCTTTCCATGGCTGAATTATTCAAATGGTCATGGATCGCATCCAGCTATGAGAAAATCAGTCTCAAGGCTCGAGTTGCCGCACAAGTTCGACTCACGAATCCATTGGCTACCACCAGTTTTTCATCCAAGACCTTAACCCTTCCTTCAATCTCCATATATTCCCTCACTGCCGTGTAAAGTTCCCCCAGGCTCGCCTCACTCCAGAAGAGCTCTGGAGTGTCAAGAACATTGGAGACAAGATTCACATCGCGTCGTAATTTGAAAAGACGGCCCGTAAGTCTTAAAGCATCGCGACGCGCGAGCTTAAGAGAGCCGTCCGTTGCAAGTTGCTTCGGGATGGAGAGGGTCAAGGGAGAGGACAAGACCGCAATGGCGGAGGACTCGTAATGTGCCAAGAGGGTGGATTGAGCAAGCGCATGTGCAACAGATAGTTTGAGAAGGTGAGATGGGGATTTGAACGCTGCAGTATATGAGGCCAATGCTACCATCGATGATGTAGATAAACTTACTGAAGAAATCATTGTAGATGCGAGGATATGAGATGTTCGGGTCTTGAGCGAAATGGCACTCCTCAATCTCCCAGTCGTCCTCTTTGATTGGGCGTTTGATGACTCCTGCGTTTTCCAAGTCCTCCAGCACCTCACGCTCCTGCTCTTCGAGCAGTCCAAAAAATACCACAACGCCATATTCGAAAAAGATTATCTCTGCTATTTCGTCTTCCTTTCGGGCCTGAGGACGTTCCGGCGGCTCTTCTCCCCGCGTTCGCTCCTGGCCGTTCTCATCTCCTTCAGCTTCCGATTCCTGAGTGTCTCGGCGTAATGGGAGGCGATTTTGCACTGGCGAACCGGAGGACATGTATCCATCGCGCACTGACGTGGGCGAGCGTATGTCAGGAGCAGCAAAGTATGTATCTTGATAACCGTTCTCCTCCGCTTCGGAGAGACGTGAAAGAAGTGACTTTCTGCCTGGAATATGAGATGGCACAGAGGACCGTATATTTGAGTTTGGCCCGTAGCCAGGTAGGAGTGGCAGGTGATACATCTAGTGCAAATTAGCGACTTCGCCAGGATATACTGGACGAAGACACTTACGACATATAAAGCCTCATCAAAGACTCTCGGTAGAACGTTGTGCTCCCTGTGCAAGAAATTCGCCAACTGTTTCATCTTGAAGCCTTCCGCGACACAGTATGCGGTGATTCTCTTGAACCCAGCCTTCTTGCGATCGGCTTTCGACATCCTCTCACCTGCGCTCTTGTGTTCGCGCACCCCTCCATCGGTCTCATATCCTGCATGGTAATCATGCGTATCTGATTCACCGTCCGGAAGGTCTTCGCGAAGAGGTTTGGTCTGAGGTGCGGACGGGAGAACTACGAGCTTCTGCGAAGTCTTGGATGTTCGCTGAGCTTTAGGGCCAGATAAGCTAGTGACAGATGCTCTACGTGCTGTCACAGGGCGTGTAGATCCACTCGGTCCACGCGTTGCCCGGGGGCGATGAGTGGGCAACTGGGCATTGCGGGACATGGCTGTTAGAAGTACGAGTAGCCGTGAATGACTCTCGGATGTTATAATAGGTCATTCTTCCTCCATCGAACGTTCGAACCCCAAGTTGCAAGGTACGCAAGCCACCATGAGCCAACCCCGAGCAGACCAGCATCGCATCTTGTCCAATGTTCCCAACATTGACCTTGAATTCGCGGACTTGCGCCTATATTCAAGCTCGCCGTCTTTGATCCCTCAACTGACGCTCCTTAAGCTTCAACTTTACTGGCTCTGGATACACAGCGGGACCCCTACTGTTTCGGAGCTCGCGGGCCTCTCTGGCGCGCACAGTGGCAGCGACACCAACCCTGGCAGGAAAGTGGATGCGTGAACATCCATCCTTCTCACTCAATACGTTGTGATTGCCAACTGCCTTCCGTCTTCGACAGGCCTACAGCACCTTGACCTCGTACTCTCTCCCCGGGCTCACAGTAGCAGCCTTCGTCCCCGGTAGCTCTCCCAGCCCCTTTTCCTGTTCCGGGTCTAGCTCGAGCAGCGCTGCACTATCCTCGTCTGCCCCTACCAGCGCATCTGACACTGATGTCCCTTCCACTGATTCAGCGTCTGAGTATTTTATTATAATACTGCACGACGTATTATATAACGACTGCTTTGTACCCGTTCTCTTCTCATACCCCACAATGTATTGCAATCCCCCAATTGATGGCTCAATTTTGTACTTCCTCTGTCTGTAAGATCGTGGGCGCAAGAGCTGATAGTCGAGCGCAGCGTCACCGGGGCCGAACTACATCTGAACCACTCTCCATCCTGGACGTACAGACGAATACAGGCTGCCGTCAAGAAAATAGGAGTGAAGAAACAATTTCGTTGGAATATTGGTATACTGGTGCCCGAACAATGACACTACTCAAAGTTTAAGTATGTGTTCTCGTATCACTACTTCTGACATGTACTGAAGGGGGGATCATGAGCGGACTCACGGTCCACCTTGCAATGATAATCGCCGCAACAACGCTTGAACGACCCCGTCGTCCCAAACCCACAATACCTGCCATAGCCTACGCACTTGCCCTCCCTCTCATCACTCTGCTTCCGACAGTCCCCGTCATAGCAGACGAGCCCCTCGAAGGAATAACAGTCCCCGTTGTTGTTGCACGGCGCGAACTCGCCTCCCCACTTGACACAGTCCCCCCTGATGCATCGAAGGCTGCCTGTCACCGGGGTCCCACACTGCTCAGTGGTCGAGCACTGGTGACCCTCATTGGGATAATCGCACTGCGACGAGCGCCCTTCGTAAACCGTGCACGTCGCATCCGGGCCACAGCTGCCCGGCATCTGAGGATCGCAATGGTATAGCGTCTGCTCCTTCTTGTCGAGGCACTTGCCATTGACGCACTTGAGAGCACCAGAGAGAGCAGTATCACATTGTAAAGTGTTTGAGCAACCTTTATCGTGTTTAGGATAGACGCATTTGTACGTGGAGCCGATAAGGGAGCATTCCTGCTCGATGCCGCAGCCTCCATCGGCGACGAAGGGCTTGCAGTTGTAGGCATATTTGGGCGCGTTTATGCAAGTGCCCTTGTAACACTCGAGCGCGCCGGATTTAGGGGTATCGCATTGCGATGTGGTGGTGCATTTTTCGCCGAGTTTAGGGTAGAAACACGTGGGGTCGTCGAATTTCCTGAAATCACGATAGCACTGCTGCTCAATGCCGCAGCCTGCCGCCTTGGCGTTACAGGATTCTAGGCAAATTCCGTAGTGGCACGTAAGCGCGCCAGACTTGGGAGTATCGCATTGTGAGACGTTGGAGCATTTACTGAGGTATTTGGGGTAGATGCATGTGGGCTGGCCTCCCTGAACTCTGCACTCTTGCTCGGCGCCACAGCCTACCGCTTTGGCGTCACATGGCTCAACGCACTGGCCACCAACGCACTGGAGCGCGCCAGATTTGGGGGTATCACACTGAGAGGTGTTGGAGCATCCGCTGCCGAGTTTAGGATATGAACATTGCAGGAAGCGCCCGCCGTATGACAAGCTGCATTGCTGCTCGATCTTGCAGCCTCCGCTGGCACCGGGGGGGATCAGGGGATCACATAGCTTTATAGGTGCAAAGTCGCGAGCATGGGCTGAGGCGAGGGCAAATGCGAACAGGAAGAATTCACTGAAGGAGCGCATGTTTCTGAAAAAGGATATTAGCTCAGCGCATGAACGAGTCAGAGAAATACTCACAACTAACGGGGAGTAAGCGATGAGCCTGGTGTCGAGAGCTGCTGAAAGTCGCTAAGAAGGCAGATTCTTTTATATCGCCCTCCATTTTCTGTTTTAGTCATCTATGCAAACCAGAATGCCACTAAACTTCAGCGTGTCTCGCCCACTAAGCTATATAGACTGTTGCTCGCTTCCTCTATCAAAACCTTGACTGAAGGCGAACCACTGACAAGGCGTACTCACAACACAGTGGGCAAGTGCGATGAGATAGACTTCTGAACCATATTACGGAAGATACATTCTACATGCATGAGTTCTGGACAAGTCAAACCGTAAAGTTTGGGGATAGGCCAAAAGAAATCTCCCGACGCTACTATCCAGAAGAGGCGGTGCTGATTAATTTGCCTTTTGGGAATATTTTGAAATGAGGCAGAGTCAGAAGAGCAATATTAATGCGATGGTGAGGACAACGTTGCAGTTGAGAGCCTGAGACACTGATGCATGATGCATGATGATGATGGGCGGTTTGGCAAAGCCCTGCGACGTGTGACGTGCATAATGTACGTTGACTGGGCGCTTTCTAATGCCTTAGCGGGAGAAGTAGAACTGACAGATATTTGTGGCGCTAACGTAGAAGCATGGACGAAAAGACAAAAACTCTTCATACACACTGCTCATTGTATGTAAGTATCTAGCGCGTGCACGATAGTTACAGTCGTTGGCGGCCACGCCACGTATCGTGCGGTGGATCATAGCGCGCCATCGTCTCTGAACTCTCCGCCGTTTTCATAGCCGCCGTTTTCTGAGGACTGTATATGAGCTCTCGTGGGTTCAGATGCGTGTGTGCACGCCAAATCAGATTCCTAAAAATTAGTCACGAACGTGTCCTTTTGATTATTCAGGTGGCTCCCTAAAACTGCATCCCATCCACCGAACATGCTGAAATCAAACGCAGCCTCCCGATTCTCTGTCTCTCGCGCGTGGTCCTGATCCACGAAGAGATCGAGAACTGAGAAGTCGGGTGCTAAATCGAACAGCTGGTTGTTGCTTTCGTCTGCAAGGGCAATATTGCATCAGTCTCACTCTATCTAGCACTGCGATCTGCGAACGTACTTGTTTCCGTGACTAGGGACGCAGATACATCGTCGAAGAAGTCTTTCAAGTCACCTTTGGGATGCAACCCCCTCTGATGCGTCTGTGTCCGCTCATCCGCGGCGGCTAACAGCGCTTCAACAATCTTGGAGCATTGCGAGGTTACGCGCGGCGTTCTGTCCTCGGGGAAGTTTTGTTGAAACATCTGCAGCACGTGGGTGATGTGCAAGCGCTTGGAAGATAGCTGTTCGCTTGGATGCGAGAGGTCAATGGAAATAACCAAGTCAACGGTCAGCACCATAGCAGCGCCCAGGATCCATTGCTTAATAAAACTTGATGGTTATGGTGTGGATAAGCAACAGGCTATAAGCAACCAGAAAACTGAATCGCACATACCCAGGTCGCATCTGAGGGCATTGCATCATAATCCGCTGGCCTTCAATAATATTCTTCGCGCTGTGAATGGAGCACGATGTGGATTGTTCGTACTTTTTATCAACATAGCCCCGCGCCATATAAGGTCGATGAAGACGGAGGAAGCGATTGTTAAGGCCTTGCGAGAATGAGCACGATGGCATTGAGGTAGATAAATATTGCACGCACTGCAATACATGCTGACTAGCATCCCTACGGACAATCAGGTGGACTTAGAGCGTGATAACATGACGAAGTGCGCTCATACGCACAATTGACAGCTGTGCCCGGGACTGGATCTAATGGACATGGAAGCTGTTCCAAAACTGCTTTCAGCGCCGCGTCACATTCAATGATCTTTTCGTAAGGAATTTCTGCGCAAACCGTGTTATTCAGGTATTTAGCAGATGAGAAGGTGTTGAATCCACAATACCGTTTTTCACTGTGTCCTTCAAATATTTGCGGGTGTGGGTGGCAAACAGAGAGCCAATCTACCAAACAGATGCCATTGGATTGTAAAGTTTGGAATACATAGGATCGAGACTCACCCTGGCTATAGTGGCGTGTGTAAAATCGCTGGCGGGGTGCTCTTGTGCAGCCTCGTTGAAAAGGTCATCATCGTTCAGATTCAATGGCAGCTCTGTCGCTGACGCTGCGAAGAAAATGGATTTAAAAAATGACAGATCCGCGAAGTGCAAGGGACCTGAGACACCAACCTCGTAAGCTACCAGCACCCTCCCCAAGTTTCCACTGTCCCGGCTGTTTTCTCGCCAACGCATCCAGAAAAGAGAGCATGTGGTACATTCTCTTACAAAGCTCAAAGGCCATGTGCTGCGAGCATTTGCGGAATGCATTGTCGTGCATCGGGACACGCGAAGCGTCGAGCTGGTCCAAGCCAAGCCACTGAGCGGTGCTGATAGCCGCTGAGATATGTCGCATGCCCTTGTTCCTATCGCCATCGTCTGCTCCAAAATGCTATCAAACAATAGGTCGGTCTTCATACAAGTCTTTTGTTTGAGTACGTACCAGTAGGTGGGGGACGTATAGCAGCGAGGCCTAAAGAATTCTATTAGTAGTTGTATACATAGCATTGACCGGATTAAGGAAAGAAATATAGGTACAAATCACCTGTATATGTCGAATCTGAGGAACGGAATCACAGTCTGCGGCTTCCAATGCAAGGACGCTTCCCTGAAACAATGCCCCAGAAAGCCTCGAAACTTCTTCCGTGTTATAGAGTGGGAAAAGAATTTCGGTTTCCCGTTTGTCCATTTCATATACCGCGAGGGCTAGCACCTGCACAAGGGTCGATGTCTATCATGCTGCAGTGGATGTCATATTTGAGACCATGTACCATCATGTATAAAGCCATCCACGCTGGGTCCGTTTGAATGCGTCGAGCGCTTGGTTCAAGTGTATAGAATTCAAGCTGCTCTTGTAGAAACAATGGCCGATGCAATATCTAAGGAGCTCGATAGTGTGAATTTCGGTTGATGCATCGGATGCAACGATAGATGTGCAATGTCTGTGACTCACATGCCATCCCAACTCAAGTCCCCCTTGGAAGTAGGACTTTGTGAGCCGCATCGCGACCGCACGTTCAGGGAGGATAGCATACACAGAGTCCAATAGCACCTCCCCGCGAGTTGTCTGATCCAGCGCCAGCGGGAGTCGAGTTGGCCGGGAGCTGTTTGAATCCGAGTAGCCAAGCGCGGTCTTACCTCCAATCAGACGCTCTTCTTTATCGACAAGGCTTTCTAGGATAGACACAGATGATTCCAATCGTCGGTCGACGTCTGTTGCCGATATTAGCGCTACCTGGCCTGATAACGGAGACTCTCTGCCATTAGTGCTCAATTGCGGTTGTTCCGCGGAGACTTGTTCTGCAGGTGACATAGCGGGAAGCGACTGCCCAGAACTGCCAGATGCTCCGTGATGGACATAGTTATATAGCTCATGGAGCTGCTGTTTGATAGCTTCAACTTCCGACGCCAAGGCAAAAGGTTGTTCTCCAGGTCTTGAACATTTTCAGGTCACTCAGACTTTGTTGATTGGCCACAATCTGACTTACTGTACAGCGGCTTGACCAGCACCTGGCACGGTTTCCCATCGGCATTCCTCTGGTTTTCCACGCTGAATGCATGATGCGCAAGGCGTCATGCCGAGCGAGGAGCACTAAGCAAGCAAGAAGTCAAATTCAGTGGGCATAAGCAAGATGTGAGCGGCTTGAGAGCAACATGAGTCCTGACCTTCGTTTTGCGCCGTTTGCATTCTGTGCAGCTAAGGGGTCGTCGGGCCGTTGTCACACGCCTTCGTTTCTTCTCAGGACCATCCCCGTCACTGCGACGTTGTGGATCACATCCGTCGGTGGACATTGTACTCAAACTAACGGATGTGCCAGTGCCAAGTCCCAGCCAAGTCATGGCTATGGTGACTAGTAATACCGCGTGGTGCTTAGTCAACCCAACCCTCCCACGCTTCAAAAATGGTAGCACATTCATTTGTCACCAAGTCCCAACCAAGTCCAGCTCAGATGTCACTCTGGCAGCCTGAGATTAGCGTTTAATGAGCTCGAGGTTCGATGCTGCTCAATGACTGCTTGATTCGAGACGTTCTTTTGTTAACCAAAACTACCTAACAATCAAGCGCGTCTTTGTCTCTTCAATCAGAACGTCCCCGAGAGTCACGTACTTATGCCCCGTTCTGAATTCGAAGATAGATTGCACTCAAGAAACCAATTTACTCTGCTGATCGATATAGCACCTCCGTATCATATTACATCCGCTTGACCCTTGCAAATAAGCGGGCGTCAACTTGGTGTGGCCGTAGTGGGTGGCACACATATACACTTGTAAATAATATGAATGTATTTACCTTGAGCGAGCGGAAGCCATAATTTCTTGGCACACACCGCCGTATTGATCATAACGCTTTCATTCCTTGTTGATCGTTCACTACGTCATATTTCTCGCGAACTAATAGCATACATGATGTAGAGGAAATAGGAGCTTGCTTGCAGCGCAAAATTGACATAAAAACTGCCAAACGTCTGCGAAATAACTGTAGATGGGAAGGATCTCTTACCCGCGTAAAATGTCGTGGAAGATCAGGGAGCGACTACCCGATACCACCCCGGCCGTTTCTTCGTACCCAGAATCGCTTGGATGGCCTTTATCCGCTCGGTGTCATCCATTAGCCTCACCTCCTCCTGCGTTCTGTTAGTTGCAAGCACGATGCAATGCGCCCTGAAGCTGCGGGCTTTGGGATCCCGTGGATAGTAGCGAATTATGGCCCGAAATTGAATACCTGGGACGGCATCTACGCGCTGCTGAATCTCGGTCCACGCCCGAATTATAGTGTTGATGTCGGGTTTGCCAGGGGTGAACTCACATCCCTCTCTCACCCCCCATTCCCGCAGCTCCTTGTTGAATACGGGAAACCCGAAAACACGGATAGGTATGCCTTTCTCTGAGCTGGCCAGGTCCGGATACTTTGCCTTGGGCGTTGATTTGGATGACGAGGGCTTATCGGACAACAAAGGTCCGTCGGTATTCGACGCTGTCATAGATGACGCCCTAATGCTATCAACATCATACAAAACAACGATGAAAGAAATGTTATACACACATTTTGCGCAATAGAGGGTGTGAACTGTGTGATCGCTCGTCGGTGTTTCGGTTAAACTTTACGTTGTAGCGTGACGGGATTGATGCTTGTCAGGTTTTACATGTGTTTGGTCCTGTTTGGTCGCTGCGTGACGTCACACAATGCTCAGGTCCTAGCAGTGTCACGGTCATGTGCTTCCAGCTTGTCTCATACGTGATGGACCAGTTTTGGCCCCACTCGCCTCGGGAACGGTGCACTTGATCGGAGGCAATACCGTAAACTTGGTGGAACTCTGTCGACACGTTGCAGACTGCCAACACTCGCGCTCTCATTCCTAGACCTATTCCCATGATACGCCTCTTATCTCTGAATGTGATGCTTAGTTGAGTGTAAGACGGGTGCGCAAAGGTCATGAAACAGATTCGAGAGGAGCGTCAAAAGGTAGTAGCAACATCCGAATTATTTGATCATACAATTCCTGCGGGTACTAATACAGAGGTATATCTTCTTGTCTTATGAGCTCGCAATTCACTTAGAATCCTGCCCCGCCGCCAGTCCCTGGCGCCACGCCTCCCAAATGCCGGTGATCAGGATGTGCTCCATGCGCGACGGCCCTCTCCCTGCGCATCAACGCCTCCCTCTCCAACCGTTCCGCCTCTCCAAGCTCAG
The DNA here is from genome assembly GCA_014898675.1 of Athelia sp. TMB. Classification (NCBI taxonomy): domain Eukaryota; kingdom Fungi; phylum Basidiomycota; class Agaricomycetes; order Atheliales; family Atheliaceae; genus Athelia; species Athelia sp. TMB. The sequence continues at coordinate 298,189 of JACXVL010000035.1, forward strand.
CCCCCTGAACCTTGTACGCCTGTGCTTCTTGCTCTTTCTGCAGCCCCTTTGCCTTGAGCGACTTGGACCCGATCATGGTTCCAACGGCATGCTCGATCTTGCCTGTGGTGGCGTGCCCGGAGTGGACGGGAGCTTGCTGGCCACCAGGCCCGAGAGCAGCGGTGGGTGGGATGTTCTGCTGCTGCTGACCGCCCATCATACCAGCGCCTCCGGTTCCAGCTCCAGCACCTCCGCCGTGGTAGCCGCCAGATGCCCAGCCCTGGTCGTAGTCACCCGCCCTCTGCTGGTCGATGGCATTGTGCGGGTCGTTGCCCCAGCCGGAAGTGTTGTTCGTTCCCTGGCCGTTGCCGGTCCCCGCACCGCCAGGCGGGTTGTAGATGGGATCGGACGGGTTGTAGTTTGGGTCGCCTGGAGCCATGCCTGGTCCGCCAGCCATGCTGGATGTGTTGCCTGAGTTGGCCATGGTGGTAGGGGGCACATCATTGGTGCGTTGCTGGGTGGACTGTCAGTATGTTGGCTGAGAGTGTACAAGAATGGGCCTACATCGTGGTTCTTCTTAAAAAGAGGCATGTTCGTTTATGAAGTGAGTCTTTAGTGTTTGTGTGGTGTGTTTTGAGTGCTCGACATCCCATATCTCCGCAGTTTTATAGACGTTGTTGGTAGCCATGACGTCGATTGCAAAGTGTCTTGTGATGCATGACATGGCTATCATATGGCGCAGGCGGAGTAGGTGGGCTGTGTTAAGGGGAGTTGATGTGGGGACAATGACGTCGAAAGCAACACCTTTGGCGCCCGAAGGCGAAACGTCCCAAAAAGGAGATCCTGGGGTTGTTGGTCAACAACTTCAAACAAACAGGTGGAGGCTCGGTTCCTTCGAGTGATATTTATGAATAATTTCTTTATTGGAGCGTATTTGCTGTGGATAAATACCAACAGATATGAAATCAATTCGGATCTCGTGTTCAAAATGAAATGTTTGTTAGTAAAATTTGCTCCCGCGCGTGACAGTTCCATTTGCGCGTGACAGTTTCAAACCTGTGTGTGCAAACTTCAACTAAAATGTCCCCTCGAAAACTCCTCAGTATCTTGCCCGTGCTTAGCCAGCCCTCACCTGCTACACGTCTACAGAGTTATCTCCATTCAACTTATGCTTTGGTGGACCTGGCACCCACAGCTCTAGTAGCTACCAATTTATAAAATTTGATTTCAAATTTCGTCACAGGTGTCGTCACACAGTTAGTTTACTTAAATTCCGGTATCCACTTAGTGCAAAAACTGTGGCGCGAGTTCAAAACATCAAATTTCACCACAGCAAATACGCTCCATTCAACAAACAAAATGCCTTTCTTTTCTCCTTCATCTCTCAGCCCCTTTCAATCCACTTCGCATGTCGCTCCTTCAACTCCTTTACAATATCCTCCTCTATCTCTTTCACCTCCCGCCCGCCCGCGCCCGCGCCCGGCGTGGTCAGTGCAGGATCGATTCGCAACCAGGAAGTATCAAATCCTTCCTTAGAATTTATTTCTGTCGGGGTGGCATGCGTTTGTGAAACGAATACTACTTCCCATTTACGCGTGTGCAGGTCGTTCCCGATGACCACCTGATGTCCGTAGCGCTCGAGCGCAGCTTGGGCTTTTGGGATGAGCAGGGTGGGATCTGTTTCGAGCTTTCAGAAACATCGACATATTAGTGTTGAAGGATGGAATAGCTCTATTTGAGCGCACCTTAAAGCTGACTATAAAGCCCTCGCGCGCCCATTCGGCGACCACGGGCTTAAGTACCTTGGGCACCTGATCCATCTCGATTATCAGGCTCCCCTTGCCCGACTGTATCTTATGCTCGCTCTAAGCCATCCCAAGTTAGCTCCTTATACACGCATGGTTGGCATTCAGAGCAAGAAGAGACAGACCATCTTATTTCTGGGTAAGAAGAAATCGCTGACTGCTGCAGCGAGATAGAGCATCGCACCGCGCCCGAGCACACCCATTTCCTTGCTCACACCGCGCAGGAGGTACAGGTAGTCGTCAACCGTTACAAACGTTAGCGTGTGCAGGAGTCCCTCCGACATCGTGCGCTTGTACGCGCTGAGGAGCGGCTGGAGCGCGGGGACCACCCGTTGAGTGACTTTGACTTCTGAGTCTGCCGCTGTGGCATCGGGTGCCGAGGACGGATGCACTTCGAGGAAGTCGAGAAACGGATGCGTGGAGTGTGAGTAGTGTCGCGAGAACGGCTGCAGGCTGAACTGGCGGTGCATGAAGATGACAGCGTAGCCCGCTTTGAGGAAGTATTCCGCAGATGTTGCGCCCCGAGTGCCTGATTTCATTTCCCATTGTTTACAGTCTCTTCGATTTGCGGATGGCGCGGCGCTCACCAGCGGAGAAGTTGTCCAGGAAGCGAACGCTGCATACGGGGAGAGCTGAGCAAACCACCTAGTATCGATCACAGTTGCGCCACTCACACATTCATCTCGAGCGGAACGGTTGTTCCACCGCTCTGCAGATCGCAAGGTCCATCATGCGTATTAGCCTCTGGACGCACCGATTCACAGGGAACTGACAGTTATCAGCACGACCCGCCGGCCAGCATCCCTGTGCTTCTCGATGAACTCCTTTACGCCTTGGATATCATCTGCGAGGCCTGGCGGAGCGGGTTGCGAGGCAAAGTATGCCTCTGCGGAGAATGGTTCTTGAGATGAGGAGGACATAGCAATGCGCCGATCATGCGATCGATTTGAGAGTGAGTTTGAGGTGCGTTGTTTGTAAGCATTTGGACGTACCCCTGTCTTTGTGTCATGTTCGAAATCTAAGACTAACTTTCTTATCCTTTACACATTGCCCTGTGTATGCACTCGAGAAAGTTCAATAATGACAGCATGTGTGATATCTGAGCTCTAGATAAATGGTAAATACAGTCACTTCCCATCTACTGTTTCTTGTAGAGACGTTTGTAATGCCCCCACTCGTTTTTCCTCGGGGCTAAACTTATGGCTTGTTCTGATAATGCTAGTTTCTGCCTTGTGATCCCAAAATACAAATAAAAAATTAATTTACAACATTGCCCAAGTTGTCAGTCGTCCGAACTCTTCCATCCACATATACACCTAGCTTCATGCAATTACGTCGCGTTTGGCGGCTGATTGTTTCCCGTAGCTTGAGCCGATATTGATATCATCGGGGTCCACAGCATCCTCCTCCCGCCTTTCCGCTGATTTCTTCCCGTAGCTCGAGCCAATATTGATGTCATCAGGATCGACGACATCTTCCTCCCGCTTGGACGCTGACTGTTTCCCGTAGCTCGAGCCGATGTTGATGTCATCAGGATCCACGGTATCCTCCTCCCGTTTTTCCGCTGACTGTTTCCCATAGCTCGAGCCGATGTTGATGTCATCGGGGTCCACAGCATCCTCCTCCCGCCTTTCCGCTGATTGTTTGCCGTAACTCGAGCCGATGTTGATGTCGTCGGGGTCGACAACCTCTTCCTCCCGCTTGGACACTGAATTTTTCCCGTAGCTCGAGCCGATGTTGATGTCATCAGGATCGACGGCCTCTTCCTCTCTCTTGGAGGCTGATTTCTTGCCGTAGCTCGAACCGATGTTGACGTCATCGGGATCGACAACGTCTTCCTCGCGCTTAGAAGATTTCTTCCCATAGCTCGAGCCGATGTTAATATCGTCGGGATCGACCACGTCTTCCTCTCTCTTGGATGCTGATTTCTTGCCGTAGCTCGAGCCGATGTTGATGTCATCGGGGTCCTCATCTTCGCGCTAAAAAGACAGCCATGAGGATAAGAAATAAAGAAAGTGCAATGGACATACCCGCTCAGCCTTGGGTTTGTAGCTGGAGAAAATGTTCACATCGTCGGCGTCTTCTTCTTCACGCTGGAAAACGAGGCGTGAGGATGTGAATTAGAGAGTGCAAAGTGGACATACACGCTCGGCATTGGGTTTGTAGCTGGAGAAAATGTTCACGTCATCGGCGTCTTCCTCTTCGCGCTGAAAAGAGAGTTGTGAGGATAAGAACAGAGCAGGCGCAACGGACATACACGCTCGGCCTTGGGTTTGTAGCTGGAAAAAATGTTGACGTCGTCGGCGTCTTCGGTGCTCTCCTCCACGCGCCTAACAAGCGCTGTAGGTGCAGTTCGTTGCAAGACAACTGGCAAAGCAGTGGAGGTGGCGATCAGAGCGCTGAGAAGGAGGGAAAAAGAGGGCTTCATGTTTCAATCGGGGAAGAGAGACTATATGAGGCAAAGAAGCTAAAGCTGAGGAGAAGAGGATGATGGAGTTAATGGATAAGATCAGGTTATGCTTATATAGTGCTAGCAGTAGGGCACGGGATCGCAGTAATTACGATTTTGTACCAGCATGCAGGGAGTAATAGAACCCAGGGGAGCTGGATGTCCAAAGGTCCTTCCGAAGTCCTCGTACTACCGCCAGTTCGGACGCTTGCAACGGCAGGCACGCGAACAGACACACCGATATACATGCGTATTTCCAACATCTTGACAGTCCCGGTCGAATCTGCAAATGGCAGAGAATTGGTAGGTGACCCATTCGTCTAATATCGGTAATTGCACCGCATGCGTTTGTATTTTAGGCAAGGCTGGCATATTTGCAAATGCACATATACTGGGCCTATACACCATCTCTATGAATATGGTTTCAGAGGGTTGTATCACAATCAGTCGCGTCTGGATAATCACTTGCCACTGGGTTCGTCGACGGCGATCTAATGGTACCGAGTGTGATTGCGATGTTGGCGCATCTGTCTGCTTCGTCCGCGCGCCGAGGAGAATTGTACAGCATACGACGTCAAATCAAGCCAGAGTGTCCTCGAGTCTAATAGCAGTCAGATACCGTCGCTCCGAGATGCTGCCAGCTTTGCCCCTGGCTGAAGGTATAGCGCGACCAGCAAGGGCAAGACACTTCAGGGCCATTTGATGAAGTGGTCGCGTGAACAGCGCATTATTGAAGCCTGACGTGAGGAAGTCCCCTGTGATGACGGATAGCGCCACGAACAGAGTTGAAAGGTTTAAGTGATAGTACCAAGCATGTTTGAACCACGAAAAGGGTACTGATTGATTGAGTCGACACTGCTATTTGCAGCATATCCCCCGTTACGTTGGCTCTGTACTCGCACGATTTCCTACCAGGCTGACCCAACGCATGTGTGGGGAAAGAAAGGGACACGGGCAGGCGCCAGAGGGGGATAACTTACTAGTAATAGACTAATAGTAACTTGAAGAACAGACAGAGGCGCTACGTCTCGGAAGCTCTCGCAAAATAGAGACAAACAACTGCGCCACCGAGGCCACATGAGTACTAGTATTTCCGAATCCTTCGTCTTCTGTCCATATATGAGAACCAAACTAGCTATGTGTACACTTTTTGTCTTGTCCGTGAGGTTTTCTTTTACTCATACATGCAAGTGTGCTTTCCGAACCCTACACCGCCCATCTAATCCAGATCTCCCGCATCCTTTACTCGGTAGTCACGGATTTGGCCCTGCGCAGAATTGTTAGTAGATTGCTGGAATCCGCGAACATGTGTTACTCACAAGTTCCTCGGGAAATCGACATCGAATCCGTTTTTAATCGCCAAGTGGTAGCTGAGCAATTGCAAGGGGATGATGTTCAACAAGCCCTGCAAGCAGTCGACGGTCTTCGGCACGCGGATGGTTTTGACGTCGGGAGAGATAGCGTCGTCATTCTCGTTGCAGATGACGATAGGCTGCGCCTTGCGCGCGGTGATCTGCGCGAATGCGGACTGCACCTTGGGGAAATACGAGTCACGGGTCATGATGATGATGACAGGCATGTTTTCGTCAATGAGGGCAAGGGGACCGTGCTTCAATTCGCCAGCCAGGATACCTTCGGAGTGCATGTAGCTGATTTCCTTGATTTTAAGCGCACCCTCGAGGCAGGTGGCGTGCCTGAATGGATATTAGCAAGGAACTGACGTCTTTATGCCGTATGGACTTACTGGTAGCCTCTGCCCATGAGCAGGAGACTCTTGGATGTGGAAAGGACACCAGATGCGAGTTCCTGCAATTCCTTGTCCGCGTTGAGAACTTGCTTAATGAGGCCAGGGAGTGAGTGGAGGCCGTCAATGATCTCGTTGCGACGTTTGGTGAAGGAGATGCGATCTTCGGAGAGTTGCAGCGCTATCATCAAGAGTGCCACGTATTGAGACGTGTAGGCCTGGATTGCACGGTCAGCGAATGGTAAACACCACACGATAGAAGGAGATGTACCTTGGTAGAAGCGACACCGACTTCGGGACCAGCGTTGATGTGGACACCACAGTGAGTCTCACGGGAGAGAGTGGACCCGACAGTGTTGACTACACCGATGCAGAGGGCACCACGCTCCAAGCAGTAACGGAGCGCCAAGATAGTATCGGCGGTCTCACCACTCTGGCTGACGAACACGCACACGTCGTCCCTGAAGATGGGCGTGTTGCGATCCAAGAAGTCGGACGCGAGCTCAATACCCACGGGGATCTCGGTGAGCTCCTCGAAGATCGAGCGCGTTGCCAAACATGAGTGATAGCTCGTGCCGCAGGCGATGAAGATGATGCGGCGGCAGCGTCGCATGATGGGGAGGTATGCGCGCAAGCCACCGAGGGTGATCTTGTTGTCGTCGAAGTTGACGCGTCCACGCATGGTGTTGACGACAGACTCTGGCTGCTCGTAGATCTCCTTTTGCATAAAGTGGTCGAACTTGCCCTTCATGATCGCCGCGATCTCGATCTCGAGCGTCTCAATGCTGCGGGTGGACGCGACTTGGTTGGGGCTCTGTTTATCATCCTCCTTGCTGCGGAGACGGTGGATGTGCAGTTCGCCGCCTGAGATGTGGGCGATATCGTCGTCTTCGAGGTAGAGGACCCGCTTGGTGTGCTCGACTACTGCTGCTGCATCGGAGGCGATGAAGAACTCGATGGGTTGGGGAAGGCCATCATCAGACATGAATGCACGAGACTGTGTCTGACCGCGAGAGATCATCTGACCGCTGGGAGGTGCAAGCAAACCACTTTGAAGGCTGGGGTCTGTTGGTTATGGTTAAACTCAATAACGACGAAACATAGGGTACAAATGACTCACGAGAGTCACTAGTCTTGTTGACCGCCTCCTGGCCCGCAAACTCCACATCAACGAAGTCCACCTTGAGCTTTTTGTCGGTCTTGACACCGATGAGCAGTGGCGAGCCACGTCGGGCAGTGACGACTTCGTTGGGATAGTGAGTAGACTTGAAAACGAACGCAAAGGAGCCCTCGAGCTCCTTGAGCATGGTCTTGATCAGCGCGGTGAATGTGATGCGCTTGTCGGGTTCTGAGTCGTAAACGTATTTCAAGAGGATCGCAACTGCCTCAGTGTCGGTCTCGGTCTCGAACTTGTAGCCTCGCTTCTGCAGAACCAGTCTGAGTTCAGTAGAGTTGGTGACGATGCCATTGTGCACGACGGTGAACTCGCTGCTGGGGTCGGATCGGATAGGATGGCAATTCCTTTCAGAAGGGGGTCCGTGTGTGGCCCATCGCGTGTGCGCAATGCCGACTTGGGTGACGAAGGTCTTGGTGACATCAACCGTGGTCGCGGCGATCTTCTTGCGCAAACCAATGACTTTGCCGACCTCCTTGTAAAAGAGGACTTCTCCAGGCTTGTCGCCATCTACACAAAGCCCAGCGGAGTCATATCCGCGGTATTCCTCACGCGCGAGACCATTGCAAAGAATCTCGAGGATTTCCTTGCGACTCTGATAATGGAACGTGTTGTCAATACGCGTCGCGATATGCTAATCAGCTAGTGATTGCGGACCTTCTCCTTTAAGAAATTGCAGTATGCAAAGATTCCACACATCGTCGAAGATTATCAGATGATCGTGTAGAGACTAGAAAGATAAGGGTGTAGGAGGGATGAACAAAGAGAATGTGAGGGACCAGCACGTTGCTGGACTCACTTTATATTGCAACGCAACGAGGAAGCGCCTGGCCGCTTCCTAAAACGGACGGTCCTAGAAGGCCGAATTGCACCGCCCAGAACCGCCCAGTCGACGAATTTCAGCACAGCGCGCTCGGGAGAGAATGTCCTCCGAGCTTGGTCGTCTTGACAGCATTCCTGTTCAGCCATACAACGTTTGATATGTTACAAATATAGCGCTCTTGCACTGGATTGCTCGAAAACACCCCGCGCCACATCATGTTCAAATTGACCTGTTGGCCACTGCTGGTGTTAGGTCTTGCTTGGATCAGTACCAAGTAAT